>JAMXBD010003290.1:0-128296 GCA_024138025.1 Combretum micranthum
TTCGTAAAAAATAAGATTTTCAAAAAATATCAGTTTTAGAATTTTTCGGTAATAAAATTATACATATAGCTTAATTACGCATATTTTCGTTACTACCGGTATTTTAATTGTCTAGTCGACTATTCATAGTATTTTTCTACTATTCATTACTATTCATCTATCTCTACTTTTTCTTACACTCTATTCTTACACTCTACCATTCCTATACCTTACAATTTACCTTCCCTATCAACTTTAATCACATCACACCTTACATATTACATCTTTTAATACAAAACAAACAAAACAAATCAATTTTCTCTCCCTATATACTCAAAACCGGCGCCCCCCTTGTCCTCTTCCATCTAATTTCATTTCAATTTCGTTTAATTTTAATCACACAAAATTCCACTCCAAAAATCTATAAATACCCCCTTCCTCTTCCATTCTTTCACACAACAAAATTCATACTAAAACTCTTTCAAAATCATTCCACAAAATCACTCTCCCAAGATCTCTTCCAATCTCTCTCTTTCCACTAGAAAACCAAGACCCACATAATACTACAACCCATTCTTTTCTTCTTCAACCAACACATAAGCTTTAGGTAAAAGTTTCTTCCATATACTCATCATGCTCATGTAACTTAACATGAGTTTAATGTATGTTTCTTAGGCTCATTGTGTTAAAGAAGTAACAATTTATTCATGTTTTGTTTTTGTTCATGTTCTTATTTTCTTTATGCTACTATTTTGTTGATATTGTTATTATTGTTTCGAACCTAACTTATATAAGTATTATGTATATATATTTATTTAGAGCATATAAGCTCATTTATTATTTATTTATTTTCAAGTCTTGCAATTTATTTATCTACTTGTTTTATGCAAATACTAAGACTAGTCTTAGACTTGTCAATATCAAGTCAAAACAATTTTATTTGTTTGCTTTTCTTTTCCTTTTGAGGACTAGTCTATTCTTAGTCCTGGGATACCTTGATGAAGCTAAGGTTCCCAATACTTGACTTTACTTTTATGCTCTTATTTTATCTTGTTATATTGGTTTATTACCTTTTCCATAAAGTTACATATTCTCATTCATGCATGAATATGTTGATATTGTCTCAACCATAATGAAAATGAGTATTCTTAGTAATAAAAATAAACTCTCTTTAAAAATAAATCTTGTCACATAAGAAATTATTTTCCTTAAAGACTCAAAGTTTTATCTTAAACAAATATTTTTCTAAAGTTAGATAAGTTAGCTCAAGTTTTAGTAATGAAACAATATATGATTTTACCAAGAAATACATAAAGTAAAGTTATCATAAATTCTCTTTTCAAACAAATAAGAAAGTTTCTTTAAACCTAAACAAAGGATTTCTTAAATTCAATTGTCAAAGTTTTCCACCAACACTAAAGCCTAGATAAACTTTTTAAAATTAACTTATAAGATCATTTCTTTTAAAAGTGGATCTAACTTTAGAACATATAACCATAAAGTATTTAGAAAGACTATGTTTTCCAAAACACTAGAAATAAAGTTATGGGAATCCTAGAAGATTAAGCTTTCTTTTTGAAAATTTAACTAAGAAATGGAGTTAAAGAAGGAAATACTCACTTACGATAATTTAGGAAATTCTCCAAAAACAAAATTTTATTTCCTTACAAGTCTTAAGCTTATCTCACTTTTTAAGACACAATTGTTTTACAAGATCATTGTTGAGATAACACTACTAAATTCATGCATATGGTTGAGTATATATATGTATTCAAGAGATTTTTCAACCATACAATATATCTATATTTTTGTACAAAAGCCCTTGAGTAAAGAAAAGTTTGAAAACTCTAGTTTTGAAGTTTGGAAAATTCGTATCAAATCTGTACGTTACTGTTCAGAGGCCTAAATAACTTCTTTTGATAAAAATAACCTTACAAATAGATAGATCTTTTCGAGTAGGTAGAAATCGGTATATAATATGCGAAATTCCGAGTTAAAATGAGCAAGTTATGGCCATTTTGAGTTGGAATTTCCATTCCATACGATTTTTACGAATTCTCTAAGATAGAAGTATAGGATTTGAATAGATCTTGGATGAAATGCTCATGTTGGGTATTTCGTTTGTTTAGGTGTCGAGGATCACGATCTTGTCTTCCCCGAGGATTACTTTGACTCCTAGATCGCTATGGACGAGTGAGTTTCCTTTACGCTTATGTATTCCCGCATGTGCTTGTAGAACCCCAAGACGCGCGCAAACTTTAAGGAGGTTGTTCGGGCCCAATTCAAAGCATTCCCTAACCACCGATGGAGGGGTAAATCCATCATACATACGAAACTGGATAGTCGTATGTAATGTTTGTTCATATGGTTGTTGCATTTCATATGCTTGAATTAATAAACTGGTTTGATTGTTTGTTCTGAGTACTGTTGCGTAAGGAATATCTCACTAAGCTAGTCATGCTTATACTCCTATAGACTTTTGATATTGTAGGATTACCTTTTGCCCCCGAGACCACCTTGATTTCTCGGGTAGAATCCTTATGTTGAGAAGCTGTTGGAGGAATTCTATTTTGAAGTTATAGAGTAGATTTCTTCTAAAATCTTCTAGCTTTAGTTATGTTATATTCAGTGGAACCATGTTGTTACATATTTATCGGGGGAATGCCCTTTAAAAGTTGTAAGACTTTATGTTTCTATGTTATATATTAAGTGCTATTTTGTATGTTCCGCTGCCAATATCTTAAAATGCATTACTTCAATGGTCTCCCTTTGTTGTGAATGTACGCCTTGTACCGATAGGAAGCTTACGGCGGGCTGTCATGTTTAGGGTACTCGTTGGCGTGATAGCTATCATTTGCAAGTTAAACAATAGAAGAATGGTAAGTAGTAGTACTCATTAGTCCTTGTGGGAATGACACTCGTGCTTTAATCTATACCACTATCAACGATAGGTATACTTGCCTTAAGTACGACCATAGTAAGTTTTGAGTGTAAGTTTTAATTTGTGGCTATCAGATCGCTATCAAGTTTTTTGGCGCCGTTGCCAAGGACTAGTGACATTAAGAAAACAACTATTTTATTGATTTAACCACTCTCTTCTCCTTCTTACTTCTTTTTCTTCTTTTTCAACATTTGCATGACCAGAAGTGATCCAAGGGACTACTTGAATATGATTCTAAGATCGAACAAACTTGTCGCGGGTTAAGAGCTCGTGCAGGAATCATGGAAGACGGAAACAACAACAACAATAACAACAACAATGATGTCAAAACCATGTCAGAATATTCTCATCTTACTCTTGATGGAGTGCATTCTAGTATTGCCCAACCTCTTGTTGCAACCAACAATTTTGAGATTAAGTTAAATATTATTTAGATGGTGCAGTAGTCGGTCCAATTTGACAGTCTTTAGGATGAGGATCCTAATACACATCTTCAAAACTTTTCTAAAATTTGTGATACTTTTAAAATTAATGATTTTATTAATGATGCTATAAAACTAAGATTGTTTCCTTTTTCTTTGCAAGAAAGGGCAAAACAGTAGCTCAATTCTCTCCCGAAGAATTCATTGACAACTTGGCAAATTCTGGCAGAAAACTTTCTGGATAAATATTTCCCACCTACCAATACGCTAAGTTAAGGAGTGAAATTTCCTCTCATTCACAACGAGAGTTTGAAACTCTCTATGATGCTTGGGAAATGTTCAAGGAGCTTTTGAGAAAGTGTCCACATCACGAAATTTCTCCATGGCTTCCAGTGCAAACATTTTATAATGGTTTGAACTATAACACGCGCCAAATGATTGATACAGCTGTTGGACGAAGTTCAAATAGCAAAAGGCCAAAGGATTTCATGAATCTTTTTGAAGAAATGGCCACCAACACTTACCAATGGTTGAACCTAAGAGGTAAGCAAAAGGTTATCGGTGTTTATGACGCTGATTTTATAGCTTCTATTGCTGCTCAATTTGAGGCATTAAACAATAAGATTGATGGGTTGACACTTCAGCAACCTAATTTTGTAGACAATGTTGCTAATGTTGTAAGGTTACAACAGTATGAACAAGTTGATTATCTTGGTAATTCAGCAAGACAACAAAATAATCCTTATAAAAATAGCTATAATTTGGGATGGAGGAATCATCTGAAATTCTCTTGAAGTAACTAGCCCTCTGAAAGATAAAATCGCGCTGGGTTTCAAAGGAATCAACCTCCAGTTAAATCAAACATAAAGGAATTGATGACAAAATTCATTCAATCATTTAAGGCTCGTCACCAATCCATTGAAGCTGCCTTAAAGAACTAAGAAGCTACCTTACGAAACAATGAAGCCGCTCTTCATAACTTGGAGAATCAATTTACACATTGCCAAAATTCTTTGTAAAAGACCCTAGGGTTCCTTTAATGTAATATTGAACCTAATCCAAGGGAGAAAGTTAAGGAAATCACTTTATGAAGTGGCAAGGAGCTACACGAGTCTAACAACAAAAAGAAAATAAGCGTTGAGACAGAAAATTGTGAAACAAGCCAACCTATAGAAGATAAGAAAGAAGAAAATGTTCAATCCCCACTAGTTAAGCCATATCAGCCTCCTATTCCATATCCTGGACGTTTGAAGAAAGACCACCAAGACGAGTATTATGGTAAATTTCTTGAACTTTTTAAGTAATTACATATTAATTTGCCTTTTTTTGATGTTCTATTACAGATGCCCAAATATGCCAAGTTTCTTAAGGGCCTGTCGATAAACAAGAAGAAGCTTGAAGAAATTTCCTTTGTGACACTAAGTAAGGAATGTTAAGCAATTTTGCAAAACAAGTTACAAAAGAAGTTGAAAGATCCAAGGAATTTTACTATTCCTTGTTTAATTGGAAACTTGTTTGTTGAAAATGCATTGGCTGATCTAGGTGCTAGTGTTAATTTAATGCCTTATAAATTGTTTAAACGTTTAGAACTTGGAGAACCTAAACCAACTCGTATGAGTTTGCACTTATTGATCACTCTGTCAAATTTCCAAGGGGAATTATAGGGGATGTGCTGGTTAAGGTTGAGAATTTCATCTTTCTAGTGGATTTTGTCATTTTGGACATGGATGAGGATATTAATACGCCTTTAATTCTAGGAAGACCTTTTCTAGCCACCTCTAGAGCTATCATTGATGTTAGTGATGGGAAATTGATTTTGAGAGGAGGAGATGATGAGATGATATTTCAAATTCCAGCTTCTATGAAGAACTCCTTATCTAATGATGATCAATGTTTTTCTATAGATCATGTTGATTTTTTGTTATTATGTTGGAACAAGAGCTACGGAAAAGGGATCCACTTAAGGTATGCTTAGTATAAGGGGAAAAGGAACATTTTGATAACTCCAATCATTTTGAGACTAGATCATTCCTAGATATCAACAAGAGCTTGGAGAAAAAACGAGGTTTTAAAGAGTTTGATAGGAGTGAAGAGGAACGTTTGAAGCTTTCAATTGTTGAGCCACCACTTTTAGAATTAAAGAAGTTACCTGATTATTTGGAGTATGCTTTTCTAGAAAAAGATTCTAAATTACCAGTGATAATTGCTTTCGATCTCACTATCAAAAAGACAAGTTACTTTAAGTACTTATTAAGCATAAGCAAGCTATTGCATGGAAGATTTTTGATATCAAAGGAATTAGTCCCTCCTTTTGCACTCATAAAATTCTCATGGAAGAAGGATTCATACCGATGGTCCAACCTTAAAGATGCTAGAACAAAAATATGAAGAGGTTATCAAATTACTTGATGCAGGTATGATTTACCCTATTTCTGACAACACTTCGGTAAGTCATGTGCAGGTTGTTCCGAAGAAAGAAGGAATGATGGTAGTTCCTAATGATAAAAATGAGCTTATCCCAATGAAAACCATCATTAAGTGGAGAGTTTGCATCAACTATAGACATATGAATGACGCTACTCAGAAGGATCACTTTCCACTCCCTTTTGTGGATCAAATGCTAGAAAGGTTAGTTGGTCACAATTTTTATTGTTTCCTTTGTAAACCCCGGTTTTTCAAGTAGCCAAGATAACCCTAGAACCAGAAACCAAAACCCTAAACCAGAACAGGTTAAGACTGAGTGAGAACTAGGAACCCTAATTCCGGCTTTTCCTCGGTTTCCAATTAAGAAACTTTTATAAGAAAATTAAATTTTGAATATAGTTCTTGATTATATTTCAAACCAAGAAAATATCAGATTTTAAGAAAATTTCAATTCCGGGTTATCCCGAGACCCATTATAGAAAAACGTGCCCCGAAACTAGAATTTCAAAAATTTCCTTATGAATACTCATTTGAACCGAAATAAAATAAGGATTTCAAAAATATAGATTTCATAATTTTTCGGCTTATGAAAAATACAGTTATAGCCTTTTTATTCGTATTTCCTTACTACCGGTAATTAAATTATCTTGACTACTATTCATTACTATTCACAAGTACCACCTATTACTACCTATTTGTACACCTATATTGCAACACTTACCATCACTCAATCCTCCTTTTCAAAGGATTTTTGTCTCTTCAAAATCAATACAATTTATGACAAATTGTACATAATTCAAATCAAAAGCTAAATCAATCAAGAAAATCAAACTCCACACACCCCCCCCCCCAACAAGCTCAATTTGCAATTTTTTTAATTTGTTTTATTCCATTTTAACCTAATTCCAAGTGATATATAAGTTACACTTTCCTTCTCTCACTTCATTCTTCACTTTTCAAGTTTTACAAAAGGTAAAACACTCTCAAAATCCTCTCCCCCACACCTCCTTTGCCGTGAGCTTTAGAGCTCCCCACCACACACACACAACTTTCCATTTTCTTCTTTTCATCTCCTATTTTACTAAGTAATGAGCTTTTACTCCTTCTACTCATAGATCTTTGTAATGGCTAGGTATTCTTGGATATTTCCAACCAAAGGACCCCATGAGCTCTTGCTAGGGACAAGGAAATGTCAAAACAAGAATACCGAACCATACAAAGTAGATCTAACATTTAAAGGAGCTTTCAAGGCATAAGCTTTATGATTTTTCATCAAAAAGTGTTTTGAACAAAAGATCTTTTATAAAAATGTAGTTTTTATGTTTTCAAAACCTATTTAAGCATTTGATATAGTAGATCTCATTTTACTACTCATATTCATGTAGGCATTTAAGATCTCATCATTATTTTGAGTTTATGTACATTAATAGTCTTTAATGCTTTTGTCCTTAGTAAATAACCTTCCTAGTATATAGATCTATAGGTAGATGAGTTAATAAAGTCAAAAAGGAAAACACTTTTCAAGAAATGAACTTGTGTAAATTCGGATGACTTGAAAACCTAGTTAAAAACCCATCTACCAACTTTTAAACATGTGTTTTACAAGAAAAATGAAGCCTATAGGTGATAGATAATGTTTGGTAATATTTTTCATGAGTTTAGATGAGTTTTTACTAAAGAAAATATTTAAAACAAGAGATGAAGTCCAATAGAAGTTTTGAGTTAAAAGTCTTGAAAACCAAATTCGTAATAATGGATAGATGGTTAGAAAACTAGTTTTCCAACTTCAAAAATGTATTTTCTCAAATAAATGAAGTCCTTAGGGTATAGGTAAAATAAATACTTAAAGTTCTAAGTATAAAATGCATTTTTCTTAAAAGAATCAACTTGAAAATGAAGTTTTCTAAATTCGGATTTTTGGAACACCCTAGTGTAAGACCCACTTAAAAGTTTACAAATGAAGATTTTATTAAAGAAATAAAGGCCTTAGGATATAACTAATATAAGGTCAAATTTCTTTAAACAAAGTGGAGTTTTCCTAAGAAAAATCCTTAGAAATAGTAGTGTGACCAATGTAGTAAAGTTGATTTTTAGACAATAGCAAAATATAGTGTCTTAAGACAAAGTTTATTTAAATTCTTTAAGTCTAAAAATTTATAAGACCTTAGACACTTAAGAGTTCATATCATGACATTCATGATAGGGAAAATCATTCCATGGTATTTAGTTCATTTTGTACTTAGGAATCTCAAGTGCATTCATGAAAACCGCATTTTCGGAATCAACATAACCGCTGTACAGATCTGATCCCTCATTTCCGAGGCTTAGATATTTTCAAAACTTGATTTAAACTTCATATTTAGAAAGCTCTTCCGAAGTAGATAGAAATCGATATAAAATTTGCGAAATTCCGACTTAAAACGACCAAGTTATGGCCATTTTAAATCGGGACTTCGAAAATGACGCGAATTTCGATTTCACTAAGTTTTCTTAGAGTTTTAGTATCCTAAGATGGTAGAATACTTATTAGGGTATTTCTTATATGAATAGGTGAACCCGTGGACGTTGACTCTTTGCCTCCGGATTATTATTACTAGAAGAAAGGCGAACCTATGGCGGAGTGAGTTTTTCTTCCCGATTCATTTATTGTATGTGCTTGTAAAGTAGTGCACTAGAATGTAGGCCAAATGAATGGAATATGAATGATGGGGAATAATGGGAAATTATATGTTGATGATGATGTGAGAACTCAAATTAAGAATATCGAAACCGGGTGATAAATTTTGGTTGTGTACTTAGCTATGATGGATTGTTTGAGAAATTGTTTGATCGCCTAAGTAAAATGGCTTAATCAACTACTCGGACTAATGCCAAATTTGACATGTGCATATCATAAGGGGAAGGAGCATTAGCATTTGTAGGTTAATCGTGATCCATAAACGATATCGAATAATCGTAGGTTAATCGTGATCCATAAACGATATCGAATAATCGTAGGTTAACCGTGAACCATAAACGGCATAAAGATAGTACCGCAGTATTCGTTAATCTGCTAACCCGGGATGGAGGGCGCAAGTCCATCCACATATGATTTCGGCTGGTCATATGTTTGTTGAACTCATGTGTTTGGTGCATTCACTTGCTTGCTTAATCACTTGGTTGAATTGTTGTGACATGAATGTTATTGTGGAAGATTACACTCACTAAGCTAGTTAGCTTACGTCCCTACAGTCCATTCCTTTTGCAGCTACCCCATTTGTGGCTTAGGCGGCGTGACCCGGCTGTACAGGTACAGAAGCTAGGAGTTTCCCTAGAAGTTGGAATTGTTGTTTAGACTTCCATAGGAAACTTTTAAGACTTTGGATGACTGTATAAGGCCATTAATTATTCTTTTGCGGGGGAATGCCCCTTAGATTATGTAATATTTATTTATGTCTCATGAGTTATATCCTACTGCTAATGTGTGCCAAGTTAAGCTTTTATCTCCATTTGGACTTGTACTCTATTGTTGTAAAGGTACGCCTTACATCTATATGAGGCTCTCGAAGTACTAAGGCGGTAATTCGGGAATATTATATGGTATGTGGTGGACTGTTACGTTTAGGGTACCCTATGGGGCGTGACATCCTTGATGGGAAATATGGTTATTTTCATTCCAATTGTTATTGATGATCAAGAAAAGACCACTTTTACATGTCTGTATGGAACCTTTGCTTATCGAAGGATGCCATTTGGATTATGTAATACACCAGCTACTTTTCAACGCTGTATATTAGCTATTTTTGAGGAGTTCATACAAGATATAATGGAAGAATTTATGGATGACTTCTTAGTATTCAAGGACTCTTTTGATGAATGTTTCGAGCATTTAGAAAAGATTTTGATCAGATGTAAGGAGACTAATCTTGTCTTTAATTAGGAGAAGTGCCATTTTATGGTACAAGAGGGGATTGCTCTTGGACGCAAAATCTCTTGTAAAGGTATGGAGGTAGATCATGTGAAAGTTGATACAATTGCAAAATTACCCTTACCAACATCTGCTAGAGCAATAAGAAGTTTTCTTAAACATGCTGACTTTTATAAGCAGTTTATTAAGGATTTTTCTAAAATTGCTCGCCCAATGATAAGATTGTTCAATAAAGGTGCTCCTTTCAACTTTGATTAAGAGTGTATCGATGCTTTCAATACATTGAAAGACAAGCTTACCAAGGCACCTATCATGGTAATTCCTGATTGGTCTCTTCCTTTTGAGATCATGTGTGATGCAAGTGACTTTGCGATTGGTGCAGTTTTAGGACAAAGAAAGAACAAACATTTTTCAGCCCATTTATTATGCTAGTAAAACTCTCACTGATGCTCAACAAAATTATACCACAATAGAAAAGGAGTTGCTAGCTATGGTGTTTGCTTTTGATAAGCTTCGCTCTTATTTAGTTTTGTCTAAATTTACTGTTTATACTAACCATTCGGCTTTAAAATTATTGATCTCCAAAATAGATGCAAAGCCGAGATTAATCAGATGGATTTTGCTTCTTCAAGAATTCGATCTTGAAATTCAGGACCAAAAAAGGGGCGGAAAACTTAGCTATAGATCACCTTTCACGTTTGGAAAATCCAAATTTGGAGAGATTGGAAGAGGTAGAGATAAATGATGAATTTCTAGAAGAACAACTTTATGAGGTTAGTGATAGTACTTACCCATGGTTTGTTGATTTTGCAAATTATTTGGTAGCTAAAGTTCTTCCAAAAGATTTTACTCATCAACAAAAGAGAAAATTCTTTTTATATTTAAAATATTAATTTTAGAAGGAGCCTTTTTTGTTTAGAGTGTGTGCAGATCATGTTATTTGCCATTGTGTCTCTCATTCCGAGGGATGGGAAATCCTTCGACATTATCACTCTAGGCCTACAGGAGGCCACCATAGCACAAACCAAACAACTCATAAAGTGCTTGAAGCTAGGTTTTATTAGCCATCCATTTTTAGAGATGCTCATAGGTATGTTTCATTATGTGACAGTTGCTAAAGAGATGGTAATATTTCAAAATGAGATAAAATGCCCCAATATGGGATTTTAGCTTTGGAAGTGTTTGACATTTGGGGGATTGATTTTATGGGACCAGTTCCAAATTCTTTGGGGAGCAAATACATTCTAGTAGCTGTGGATTACGTGTTAAAGTGGGTAGAAGCATAGGCACTACCGACAAATGATGCTAGGATGGTTGTTCATTTCCTAAAAAATTGTTTTCAAGGTTTGGCATTCCTAGGGCCCTTATAAGTGATCAGGGTACACATTTTTGTAATGTTCAAATTGAAAAAGTTCTCAAAAGATATAGTGTAACACACCAAATGGCTACCCAATATCATCCACAAATGAGTGGTTAGTGGAAGTATCAAACCGTGAACTCAAACATATTTTGGAGAAAATAGTTGAGCATCATAGAAGAGATTGATCTATCAAGTTAGATGATGCTCTTTGGGCCTATAGAACCACTTTTAAAACTCCAATAGGAACCACACCATATCGGCTTCACTATGGCAAAGCTTGTCAATTATTAGTTGAAGTTGAGCATAAAGCATATTGGGAAATAAAGAGTGTTAATTTGGATTTTGAGTCTACTGGAATTCATAGGAAACTCCAACTTAATGGTCTTGATGAATGGAGATACATGGCTTATAAAAATTCTAGAATATACAAGGAAAGAAACAAACTTTATCATGATTCTTGGATCAAGAAAGACAGAGATTTCAAAGAAGGTGACTAAGTGTTACTGTTCAGCTCACAGTTTAAATTGATCCCTAAAAAGTTAAGATCATGGTATTCAAGCCCCTTCATTATCAAGAAAGTTTTTCCGTATGGAATTTGTGAGATGGAGTATCCAGAAATGGGCACTTTCAAGGTAAATGGACATAGGCTCAAGCACTACATGCGAGGAGATTTTGAACAAAGCATAATAGAGGAGCTAAGGCTCCAAATACACCCTAACTGAAGCAACATCACCATTGATGTAAACCCTTAATTTTTAGGGTAAACTTCAAGCTTTAACCCTAAATCAGAAAGTTAGCCGGAAACCTTAAGTGAACAAATCCCTAGGAAACCCTAGCAGTTTAGATCCGGCAACCCCATGTTCTTAAACCAAGAAGTCAAAACATAAGTGGAGAGGTGTAGATGGGTTCGTATAATATTAGGATGCTTAAAATATCATATTAGTGAATTTTGACCTATTTCGAACCTAATCAAACACAGACTTTGAAAAGCATGTCTAGGGCTCGAGATATTAAAAATATGTTATTAGTGTTGTTACACTCGTAATTTCATAAGATTTTCAAATATATCAATTATATAATTTTTCGGGTTATAAAAGTTACAGTTATAAATTTTTTATCGTATTTTTTTATTACCGATACTTTAATTGTCTAATCTACTTTTTTCTAATCACACTATTCACAAGTACAACCACCCATACCCTATTTTTACATCCTTACAACCTATTATTACAATTCACATCATTTTGCTTACATTTACTTTTTCAATACATTTTATTACATAATATACTTTTAAATTTTGAATTTTATTACACAAAATTATCACACATCTCTCTCTCTCTTCCTTAGTGAACCAGCGCCCCTTCCTCTTTTCTCCCTCTCAATTTGTTTTATTTATTCCTTCTTTTTTATTACATAAATCCTAATCCATTCCACTATAAATACTTCTTTATACCTTTCACTTTTCATTTTATCTCTAAAACAAACCTTGCAATTTTTTTTTCTCTCCCTCTCTCCTCTCATTACCGTGAGCCTCTTCCCCCCTCCTCCCCCTTCCTCTCATACCCCCCCACCCCACCCCACACACACATACACACACACACACACACACATTTCTTCTTGAAGTTTTCTTATTCCAAACCACTAATAGGCAATAGATCTACACCCTACCCCTTTAAAACATGCAATGGTAAGATCATATATGTATGATTCCACTTAAAATCCCCATGAGCTTTATGCTAAGGATGTGGAATGCTTAAACATGAGATTCTTGCCATCACAATGTTGTAGATCTTGTTGTTTAAGTTGTTTTTGTTATTATTATGCTTTATTTTTAGTTATGTTGTTATTCTTAATGTTTTGTGCATGTATTCATCATTTAACCTTATCTACATAATGATCATAGTGCATTTGCATTTATGACTAGTATAATAAACTAGATCTAGCTGTTTTGAGTACATAAATGCCTTAGGTATTTGTTTTATCTACATAAAAGACTTGTAATAGCATGATAATAGTGGGAAAATGTTAAAAAGCTTAAGATCTATTTTAGCTTCAACAAAAATAATTCTTGGAAATTCGGATCTAAAAAGAACCCTATTTAGAAAAGCCATTTTCAACTTCAAAATGAGTATTTTGCATTAAAATGAAAGGCTTAGGAATATGTATCATAAATGAGTGGTTTTGATGAGTAAAGCGAGATCTACTGTCACGCCTCGAAGGGCACCCTAAACGTGGTAGCCCGCCACATATAATATCAAGGCTTAGGAATGACTACCTTAGTCATGCGAAAGCCTTAGTATTATATGTAAGGCGTCTAGCACGGTAATAGGAGACGCTTTTGGGAAGCATAGTTTAAGCAAGTAAAAATGAACATACAAGAATCCAGAAATAAAACATATATATCATTAATAATAAAGGTCTATTACATGATTTCTTAGGGGCATCCCCGCTAATCCCAAGGATCGTGATATCTTTACAACATCCAAAATACTACATTAAAGATTTCAAAGGAATTCTAATCTAAGTCTTCGAGTAGATTTCCTCCAAAAGCTTCAATATATAAAACTTACAGGATGGGGAGGCCTGGGCACAAAAATAGGTGTTCCTGAGAATACAAATACCTATAGGGTGTAAGCTTATGGGCTTAGTGAGTAAATCCCAAAATTCATACTCAAAGTAAATTATCAACCAAGTTTATTATTCAAACATATGGAATGCAACAACCACGTGAGCATACAAGACATATGACTTTCCGGGAATCATATGTTGAATGAATTACGCCCTTCATTCGGGGTTGGGTATTCAGGCCAATTACAGCCACAACTTTTAAAAACACTTTTATAGATCTTACCGGCTCCTATACGCCATCAAAAACTTGTAGTTATTACAGGCTCCTACTAGCCACCAATTTTGTAGTTTTTACCGGCTCCTACTCGCCACTTACATGATATACCGGTTCTGTCTACCACCACTATTATACACTTGTCCCACCAATTGTATAGTAGTGAATAAAATGTGACTCAACATATGAAGTGCATGAATAATTTCTTAATTAAAGTCTAGTAGTTACATTTAACTTCTTTCAAGTGATCAACCAATTTCAAACACTTCAAGATATTAATGCACATACAACTTTATTACAAACAAATCGAGTTTCGATATACTTAGTATTCTTTCAACATATTATCATACACTTCCTTTTGATTTTGCCTAAATTCTAGTGCAACTAATTTTACAAGCACAATCAAGAGTATGAGAAAATAACGGGGAATAAACTCACTCAGCCATGATGACACCTTTCTTGAAATGGATGAGTCGTTCGGGATTTCCACTAATCGTAGTAATCTTCGGGATATGAACAATCCTCCTCGAGATTATCTAAAAAAAGAAGAATACCTAAGATGAGCATTTCATGAACTTCTATTCTTGAAGATTCTAATCTTTTCTTAAAATCGCGGTAAAATCGAAAATATAAGGGAAATTCCAACTTAAAATGGCCATAACTTGCTCATTTTAACTCGGAATTTCGCGTATAATATATCGTTTTCTACCTACTCGAAAAGATCTACGCATTTCTAAGCTTATTTTCATAAAACTAAGTCGTTTGGGTTCCGAAAAGACAGCGACCAGATTTGCCACGAATTTGCAAAAACTTGTTTTCCTTCTTGTAACAAAGCTCATTTAAAGATAAATATTTCAAGTATTTTGTAAACTTTTTGAAAGATATATATATATATATGTAATGACTCATAACAAATGATGAAGTAAATGAAGTTGTCTCAACTTAAAAAGTAAGGTTTTAAAAGACTTGAACTTGAGATTTATTGAAATATTCATTTTATTTTTGAAAGATCTTGAGTTATTGAGACGAATATTCTTTTTCTAAATTTAATCTCTTGTAATTACTTTAATTTCCTAAAGTGTGGTTTTATTTTCTAAACTTGGATTCAAAAAGTAGTAAAATGATTTTTATTTCTTGTAATGATTCCAAAAGAATTTCTACTTCTTGATGAAAGATAAGTTTTCATAAAACCTTTTGTTTATGTAAGAAAAATCATTCCCATGCATGTTCATGGGTTTTTAAGAAATCCATTTTCCATATTTATTTAAGAAAGAACCTTTAGTTTAGAAAACACTTCCTCATTTATTTTTGTTTGAGAAAACATTATGTTCATGCATGAATATGAATCATAACTATAGAAATATAAAGGAACATAATACTTGAAAGATTAAATAAAAAAAGTAAATCAAGTATTGGGACCTTAGCTTCATCAAGGTACCCGGGACTAAGAAAAGACTAGTCCCGAAAAGAAAAAAAAAAAGAATTGTTTTGACTTGATGAGGACAAGTCTAAGACTAGAATGACTAGTCTTAAAACAACTTGAAATAAATAAATTGCAAAAGTAAATAAATTGCATGAAAGATAAATAAATTGCAAGACAATGAGCTTATATGCTCTAAATAGTATATATAGCTATATAGATATAAAATAAAACATAAAGGAAACATAAAGAACATAAAAATTTGTGATTATGAACAAAAACAAAGTATGAACCTATTGTTGCTTTCTTAACCTTCATGGTTTTAGAAAACACACACTAAGTTCATACTAAGTAGATGAACATAAAGAAAGCTTGGAGGATTTTCTTGAAGAAAGTTTACCTAAAGAAAAACTAAAGAGAGCTTTCTTGTAAGATTCTTGGAGAGATTTTGAGAGATTTGAGAGATTTTGGTATAGTAACTTTAGAGAAGAAGTGGTGTGAAAGAAGTGAAGGTATGAGGGGGTATTTATAGGAAAATGTGGGAGATAATTTGTGTTAATTAAATAAATGAAAACAAAACAAATTGAGGATGTGTGAGGGGGGCGGCGCAATATTCATGCATAGAAGAGGGGGAATTTTTTTTTTTTATTTTGTTAATTAAAAGTAAGAAATGAAAGATGTGAAGTTGTATTGGAAATGAAAATGTGTAAGAAATAGTGTATGGTTTGTAAGAGTAGTTGTAAGAAAAAGTAGAGATATGAATAGTGTAGAATAGTAGAAAATAGTGTAATGTAAAAGTAACATGACAATTTAATGCCGGTAGTAAGAAAATACGCGTATAAAAGCGATATCTGATATTTTTAGCTACCGAAAAATTACGAAATTGATATTTTTAAAATCTTATATTTTTACAGTCTAACGGTATATTCGGAATATTTTTCCTATTCCGAGCTCCGGACACGTTTTTCAAGAACTATGTCCGATCGGGTCATAAGGACACTTGAATTTTATAAATCTGATATTTTTATAACCTATAGCTATTACGAACTATAATAACTAATTATTCCCACTTTGTTTTCTAGGGCTAGAAAACGGCAATGCCGGACTTAAGCGGTTACAGTAAACTAGGGTTTTGTTGACTCAGAAAAATCCGGTTAACTTCTGATTAGGGTTTAAACTATAATTCGAATCCAAAATTTTCGGGATTTACATCTACTAAGGGATATTTTCAAAAACAAGAAAAGTTTACAAAAGTTATGTTAGCATTATGTTTCAATCCCAATAATAAGCTTAAAATTCATAATAAAGAAAGCTTGATATGTGAACACCTATTTTTCAACCTCAAAACAATATTTTTACTAAAGAAATAGAATCCTTAAGGAGTAGATTTGGTTAGGAATTAATTTTAGAAATATTAAATGAGTTTTACAAAAGAAACAATCTCAAATATAAATTTCAAAATTCGGATTTAGAAATGACCTCTATTTAAACTCCTATTTCCAAATGCCAAAATGAGGATTTTAATGGAAAAATAGGAGTCCTAGGGAATACATGTAATAAAGATCCAATTTTGACAAGGATAAATGAAATTTATCAAAGTATAATCCTAAAACAAGGAAAGGTTTCAAAGTATATATTAAACAATGTTTTCATTCCTTAAAATTTTTTTTGTAAAATTTGTAACTAGTAAACCCCCTATTTAAACATCTATTTCCAACTCAAAAATGAAGTTTATTAAAATAATGAAGGTATTAGCATATAGTCATTAAGGTTGAGTTTTGATAAAAGCAAGTTGATTTTGCAAGGAATAAAACTAGTTTTCTTAAGTCTAGTGATTTCAAAAGTCTTACAAAGCAAAATTTTTCTAAAAGTATTCTTGATATCATATATCATTGAGGATATACATATAGATAGCTCATCTCATGAAATTCATAATAATAACTTGTAAGTAATGTATGCACACATAATGCACTTGGTAGAAACAAGATAGGAAAACAGTATCTCACATATTCCATGGAGCATTGTCTAAGTACATGAGGAAATAGATTGACCAACACCCATGAATCACACATGATATTGAGCTATTTATGTATATAAAGAGTCTTTCGAGGTATAATGATAGCTAAGTATCTATCAAGGCTTTAAAATGATGCTTGGGTTGAAATTAGAAATTGATTTGTGGGTTGGGAATTTCGTATAGCATTCTGTACCTTACTATTCATGGACCTAATGACCTTGTTTGATGGAAATAACTTTAAAAATATATAGCTCTCTTCAAATAGGTAGAAATTGGTATATAATATGTTAAATTCCCTGTTAAAATGACCAAGTTATGACCGTTTTAAGTTGGAATTTCCTTTTAGACGAACTTTGACGAACTTATTAGAATAGAATTTATAAGTTCATTCAACTTCATAGAAATACTCATTGGAGTTATTTCTTTTTATTAGGACACTTGGGAGATGGACTAGACCTTCCTAAGGACTATTACAACTAAGTGGATTTTTGTGCCATGGCAAAGTGAGTTCACTATCTTTAAATTACATGCTCATGATTATGCTTGTAATGATAGTGGCATTAAAATTAGGACAAGATAGAATTGGAATGTGCATGTGAATTCTATTTGGTTGAATTGATGATAAAAATATCAAAATGGGAAGTGTTATGAATACTTGTATGATGTAATATAGAATTGAAGCGTCTGCCATATCTATGATTGCCTATAATTCGCTTAAATAATATGCCATGATCTTATAATTAAATTAACCATGCATACCATATGTTGAGTCACATTACATTTGTTATTATACCTTTGTGGGAAGAAGGCATAATAGCTAGGCAACGAGTAGGCCTGTTGATGTGCTAAATTAGTATTGAATTTTCAAAGCATCTTATCCAGCAAGCGTACTGGGCCTTATCTTGTAATATAGCATGAGTCAAGTGTCGATCCCATAGAGATCTATTAACTACTAAACAGTTATCAACTAATACTAATATCTAGGCAATTGATCTTTTAGAATGATTAGATTAAGATTAAACTAAATTATCTAATCAAGTATCTACTATGAATGCAATGAGCTTTTGAAGAGAGTGGTATGTTAGAAAAATATGGGAAGGAGCAGAATCCACTTTAAACTATTGCCAATCAACTTGAAGTCATGTTATAATGATAATTAGATGTATGGATATTCATAAGAAATTGTCAAGATTTAAAAATAAAGTTAAAAACCTTTTAAACCACAAAAATAATCCAATAGCTTCCGCTAAATAAATTATTCGTGGAATTAAAATTACAATTATAAACCTTCCGATTCTATAATTGACTAATACTTTATGTTAACATCCCCTAATTCCTTAGTGAGAAATCAATATAAAACATTGCATTAGTATGAACAATTTCTAAATTAAATTAAACTCCGCCGCTTCCTCAATTATAATTTAATCTTAATTTATGAATTCATATGAATCCTAATTTCCCTTTCGAGTTATCAGAATTCTTATATACCAAAGATATGATGAATAATCAGAACTCAATATGAATATTCCATAATTCTAACTATCTTATAACATGGTTTCAAAGATCATTTTAGTATGTTTAAAGCTTCATCAACTTCCCACAAAAAGGATTTAGCTACTCATAGATGATGATTCAAAAATCAGATAAGAAATTGCAAATGATTTCATTATGATCAAAATATTCAAATATATGAATTGCATATAAGGAAAAAATCAGATATCACCAATTCAAAATATCAAAGCTTCACTTGCAATTTCTTGAAAAACTTCAATATCTCTTCAAAATCTCTATGAAATGTTAATTCTAATCTATGTATTGTAGTGTATTTCAGAGTTGCTTGGATGATTCTGAAAGCGAGGAGAAGATCCCCTATTTATAGGAAAAGTTTCGTAACAACTCATTAAAGAAAAATGGCAGTTTCATCCAAAGCCGGCAGTTACTGAATCAAGCCGGCAGTTTATGGCGGCCTTCTTTCAGTTACTTCAATAAAATAGGCAGTTTTCAAACAGCTTTCTCTTCGGTTACAAACCAAAGCTGACATAAAGCCAACGGCTTTATGGGCGGTTTTCACTCAAATAATTCAAAGCTTGCCTTTTCATCTTCAATTTTGCAATGCAAGGGTCAGCTTAATTTACGGCTTCTGTTCGGTGTTCTGAACTACCTCAAAGCTGGCGGCTTTCTTTGTAACTTCTTCAAAACTTGCACCTCTTCAATTCTGGAATGGCAGCTTTTGGACGGCTTTCTTTGTTTTCTTGAAAAGCCGGCACTCTTGAGCTTCAAGGCCGACGGCTTAGTTCCCGGCCTTCATTGAATTTCATCGGTTTCACTTGAGGCTGGCAGCTTTGAGCCCGCTTTGCGTTTGAGCCGTCTATAAGCCGGCGGCTTATGTCCGGCTTTGTCTCCAATTTTCCATTTTCTTCATGAATTCACTTGATATTGCTTTCCTATTTCAAATTGATTCTGAAAACGCACTTCCAAATAATTCAAGTATTTTTCAAGCAATTCTCATAACAATCATGACAAATTTATCCCAAATTGCTACTTAGAAGTTGTATAGAATATGATCTTATCAACTCCCTCACACTTGAACTTTTGCTTGTCCTCAAGCAAAATACTTAGGATTAAAAATTGAATTCATCATAGATAATACATTTTGTTTCTTTTCCTTTCTTGGAGCTTCTTTTTTTTTATTTTTTTATTTTTTATGATCAACTTGCATTGATTTTGCCTACTGCTCAGACCAAACTGGGTTTATGTAAGAAGAGTACTTTAATCAAAATTTAGCAATTAATCCAAACAAAACAAGTTTTAATCTCTATGTTTAACACAAGAATCTTCAATTAAAAAGTAGATACTCAATCTACTAAGGAAAAACACTCATTTAGACTTCATTAGACTTTTATCATGCATATACTCTTATAAACCAATAGTAAAAGCATGTGGTATCAACTTTTCCCTTAGATTTTCTCCTTCTTTATTATAAGTTTCCTTTCATTTGAACCCTTGCATTCTTTTTCATTTTTCTTTTCTCAAGCATTTATTTCTTTTTGGTTTGGGAGGTTTTTGCCTCCATCTTTTCATTTCTTTTTCTAAGTTCAATTTTTGAACTTTTGCCTTCTTTCCTTATTGTTATAGTGAGTTCATTGAGTCGGCACATCCCGGACTCATCACCCAAGTGACCAGTTTCAAAATACCCCTAAAAACTCTTCCTCACTCCAACATTCAAGTTCTGATACTCATAACTCAATTTTGAGTTAGCGGAGTAGTGGTTATGCTTGGTTTTCTTCTTCTTTTGAATGCAACTCAAATTTGAAACTTTTTTATGAAAGATCACTAAGAGAACAGTTTCATATACCTCTTTCACTAGGAGTTAAAAAAATTATATAAATAACTTGTAAGAGTACATACATGTTAAAAATTCCTAGAAGTAAACCTGCTTATTTTTCACAAAATGACTCGATCAACTCTTAAATTTCCAATTCTATGGTTAAATATAAAGTAAACTTGTTCCGTAAGGATTTTACTACTAAATTTTGACTAAGTAAACCACTTCCAACAGTAGGTGAGTAAGGCATTTTTAGCAAGTTGTTCTTCACTATTCTTTTAAGATGCTATCAATCAATTTCTTGTATCATCTCAAAATTTCAATAAATTTTGAAAAATTTTGGCAGAGTTCCGCCATATTTTGCCTTAGACCAAAAATTCATTAGTGGGGTACCTAATTCAAAATAGTTGTTTATTAACACTTCATATCAACAGATAAAGTAAACAACAATCTCAATCATATTCACAACTTCAATTCATCTCCAGACATATTATTCCCTTCCTCCACACTTCAATTAAACAGTGTCATCACTGTTTCTCAGCACATACAAAGCAAGTAAAGGAAAGAAATAATTTGAGACAGAATATACTTGGTAGTGTCTGATATAGCCAAAAGTGTCAGCTTGGATCAATTGGTGCAAAATTGGCTGACCTGTCAATCAAAAAGCAAAACAAAACAAAAGAAGTAAAACAAAAATAAGAAGCTATCTACAAATATGTACAGACCATAGAGGAGTCTTTATCAGTTAGATAAATATACAGGCCAAAATATCAAACAAAATCAATCATGGCAGCCATCAAAATGATGCAGTACGATTGCTGTCCTCCTCATCCTCCTCAGGCAAAGATTCAAACTCCATCGCCTCTCCAGCTGTAGGGCTAATACAGCACATAACTGCTTTCAATGCATCAAACAATCTATGAATGGACTTCTTATGCTTTTTCTCCCTCTAAGCTGCTGCTTTTTCTTGCATTTCCAGCCTCTTCCTCAAATCTTCATTGTCTTTCTGCAGCCGCTGGATGTCCTGGTGAAGCTGGTTCATGTTTGAAATAGCCATAATTTTAATGTATATATTAATGCATGCTAAATTTGATAATTATATGTGTGTATGTGTTTGAGTGGATTAGTGTGTTTGTAATATTGGGTGTGTTATAACATATGTGATTAGATAATATGCTATGGTAAATATATCTAGGTTGATAGTTTATTCATATTAGAAATTATCATGTTAGTGTTAATTGTTATTGTAATGAATTATATGTGTTGGATTTAAACTTGTTTTAGGCTTAATTTAGATCCTACACTTAGCAGATTTTTTTTAAAGCCCTCTTAAGCCCAAATTAAGTCCAACTCCAAGCCCAAATAAGGCCCAAGCCTTCTCCAAATCTGCCTCCTCAAAAGTCAACAGTATTAAGATAAACACAAAATTCTAATTGTATCATTAGACTCTCCAAAACAGAGCAAGGAAAAAAGAAAATTCGTAACTCAAGAAGGCAAAAAATTTTCAAGACCCAAAACAAGTTTTCTTGGACTCAACACACCAAAAATCCTTCCCTAAGCCTTATAGATACATTGAGGTAAGTTTATTTGATGTTTGAGATGCTTTATTTCCCTCTTAATTCATGAAATATGCATATGTGGTGTAATATAAGTAGTTGGTATGCTAAATTCTTGTTGGAATGTTGTAGATAGTTGTAGAAGGCCCTCATGTGGTTTGGAATTGAAGTGTTGAAGTATGATAAGTATTAGAATTGTTTGAAGTGTACTAGGGTTGGTGAAAGTTGATGAAGAAGTGTTTGATTTATGTAGAGTAGTGTTTGAACTTGTTTGAAGTTGAGGAGTGGAGAACACTCTTGTTTTATGTTGTTAAATGTATAAGAAGTGTTGTATGAAGTTTCTATAAGGTTTAGGACATGTTAGGAGTTGAGAAAAGTAAGTTAAAAGTGTAAAAGTTTGAAAAAATTTCGTAAAACTGTCAAACGCTGGAGCAAACTATCCCATTTGGAGCAAACGGCCTCGCAAACGGCCCCGTTTCCCAGGGTGTTGCGCTCGCGGATCAAAATTTCATTTTTGTGAGTGCAAACGGTCTCCCAAACGGCCCCGTTTGCAAGGGTGTTGCGCTCGCGGATCAAAATTTCATTTTCCCTGAGTGCAAACGGTCTCCCAAACGGCCCCGTTTGCTAGGGCGTTTCGCTCTCGGATAGTTTTTCTTGTTGCGACGCTGTTTTGTAAATTAGTCATAACTTTTTCATCCGACCTCTGCTTGAGGTGATTCAAATTGAGTTGGAAATCTTAAAAAGAGATCTACAACTTTCATGTTTTAAGTTTTCACAAATTTTAAAAGTAAAAATGCTTAAATTTTAGTTCTTTTCAACTGATACACTTTCTAAACAAAGTTTAAAACTTATTGTTGGTTGTTAAAGGTTCTCCCAAGCTTGATAAATGATCATTTAAGTATTTGTTGAATATTGTATGATAATATATGATATCTAAATGCTATGTGATGATGTTGTAATGATTTATTTGAATTTCTTTGGATGATTATACTTGAGAATTGATGATATATATACTAGAACTAAGTGTGAGTTTGTAATTACTTCTTTTTACAGTGAGTGATCCCCTTTCGTTATTCCCATTGATTCTCGAGCTAGTACAGGTACATAATACTTTGATTAATTGTTGCTTAGGATAGGCATATATCAATTTGACCTTAATCAAAGATTAATGAAAAGATATTGAAATTGGTTGTGCTTTACGTCGTTGAATCCGGATCCGGGGAGCGACAACCTTATCATGATGCAATGGCACGGTAGTTTAGGCACTTAGTCCAATCCTATGTCATGATGCAATGACTCAAATCCATGATGCAATGGTTCACCATGATGCAATGGTGGTTTCTTTTATTGGCTAAGTGGGTAGCTAATAGGGTTAACTGTATCGGTATATCCTCTACTTAGGCTCGGAAGGAAATAATATGTTTTAGTTCACGGGTATGGGACCATTGAACTAATTGATATTATAGACCGGGATAAGTGGATTATATAAAGGAGTGTGAACCCTAGATGAAGCTATTGTTCTCTATCGGTTAGATATAGGAGATATAGGTATCCGGTCTATCTATATCAACCCCCTGAGCAGCTGCTGTTACTCAGGACCCCTAGAATTCCCAAGCTTGAGTCGGAGTTTGAATACTCCATTGTTGTTTTATTCACTTAACTAAAAGATAATGAAGTTGTGGTGATTTATTGCATTGTTTTTAGTTAAGTGGGCATTGCATATGTATTTGTTTGCATTATTGTGTACTGGGCCTTTGGCTCATGCTGCTATCTTGCAGGTGATTTTGATGACGAGTTCTATGACGATATGGGCTATGGGAATGATTGGGAAGACTCTATGGATGACTAGGAGAGAGGCCTAGTATATGCTTAGGATTCCTTTTGATGAACATTTCTTTTTGAAGTGTTTAGGCTTATTTGTTAAGCCTTGGAATGTAATTTGTGTTGAATTGTATTTGTAATATAGTTGGGTTGTAAGTAGGACTTCTATGTTTATATGTTCATTGAGAAGTTGTAATGTATAAATATATTAAGTATGGCTTGTATATAGTTAATGACCCACTACTCATGTAGTGGTAATGTTTTAATTCAAAGCATATGAATGTTATATCTGTTTTAAACAGGTAGCCATTACAAACATTTTTTTAAGACGACCTTACGTATAATACTTGAATATTGTTCGTAGTATTTGGGTATTATGCGTGGTCCGGAGATTTGGCACACTTAATAATTGGGTTAAGTGGGCCGGGTCTTTACAATGTCATATCTAGAAGAAGATGGAACAGAAGCAAATGCCGATGGAGGTGGAGGAGCTACTGTGGATGGGAACTCAATAGGAATATCACCAGGAAAGATATCCTGCAAACCAACCTCCTCCCTATGCTGTGGTGGAGCTGCTCTCTGAACCTTCACTAATCCCCATCCTCTAAAAGGGGCAGATGTGATCCTCTTGCTCACCACTGTGGTATCCCCCTCAGGCTCTCTAAAGATGCCCATACCCTTCAACAATTTGGTGACATAGCCACCACAGAATAGGAAACGAGTCCGAGGGTCATCAGCCTGTCGAAACATGTAACTAGCCACCTCCACACCCAAATCGATCCTATAAGGTTGAATAATACTAAAGAGGTAAAACATATCAAAAGAAGTCATCTTACTGTGACTTGTCTTCTTATAGCAAAGGGTATGCGCAAGAATGTGGTGGAGTAATTTATACTCCACCAATCTGAATGATGTGGCTAGTGCCTTAGAAGCTACAAATGGCTCCTCAATGGGGTGTGATTTTACTCCAAAATCCCTCAGGAGTCTCAGGATCTACTTTCTTAGGCTAGTCATTTGGCAGCCTCCTATGCTCCTCAATTGAGTCATATAATCCCATGACACTGCCGATAGTCTTAATGACTATCTCATTCGTTCTCCATAAGCCTGGAAAAATAATGTAGAAGCATCCTCATCAGCTACACGCCCCATGGTAGAAAGGACCTCAATGGTCAGGTCCCTATAAGCCTCCTGAATGCTGAATATCTGAACCAAGCTGGATCCTGAATCAACCCACTAATCTCTCTCTAATCCCACCATAACTATCAAGCAAATCCCAGTCCAAATACTGGGAGTTCCCAAACTGCTAAAGTCGTCGCTTCTTTTCTTTAGTAGCTTGTGAATTTGACAACCTATTCCTTTCTGGTGGTGCTGCAGCAATGATGAAGGAACACTTGGGTCAGTCCTTTGCTTCTTTCTTGAAGAATGGGTATGCCATCCCGAAAAACAAAAGGTGATTTGTAGTACAATAGGAATGCACAGTTCCAGAAGCTTAATTCAAGTCATGACAGCTTCTAAGTAGCCAAAAAGTTCACCAGAATACTTCAAGATCAGTTTATTGAAAATCAGTTTCAAGAGCTTGTTGAATTGCACAATTAAGTCAAAGCTGGCAGCCTAGATTGTCCAGCTTTGAAATGAACGTTAAGGAATTCAAACATGAGTTTTTGAAAATTTTTTTTATAAAAACACTCTTTAAAGTAGCTAAACTCAGAATTTTGGAAAAATTTTACACATTTGAATTCCTAAGTGCAATTTGATGTTAATTCAGCAAATTGGATGTCATTAGCAATGGAAAAAGCCATTCACAGTATCCAATTGCACAATAAAAACAAAAGCCCCAATTTTCTCTCAATCGGATTCAAAATATGAAACGAAGAACCCTAGAATTTGCAATTTGAATGAAACTGAGCATTTCGAAAATTGATGCAAACCAACAATTCATGGAACATTCAAGCATGATAATGAACAGTAAATCACACTCAGATCATTGCAATACAATACAAACCATCCAAAATCAGATTTTCGGATACAAACCCCAACTCCACCTTCGCAAATCAATCAATCCATGGATTTCAGCATGTAATTCGAAGTGAAAACGAAGTTAAATCAATGAAAAAGAAAGAAGATCATACTTGGAGTTGAAGTTTGATGATCCTACAGCCAATTGGGAGTGATCCGAAGAGAGAATTTTGAAGAAGAGAGGAAGTTGGGCGAGTAAGAATGGAGAGAGAGAAAAGGAAAACGTACCTGTTACAGAGGTCCAAAGCTGGCAAATTTTGTCGAGTAAGCCGACGGCTTTTAGCCGGCTTTCCATCAGAATTCTGCAAACCAGTAAGCCGGAATAAAGCCGGCGGCTTTATTTTTCTAGAGTCCGGCTTTGTTTTTAAAGCTGGCCGCTTTAGGCCAGCTTTATTTCCACGTTTCATTCCTTTAAAGCCGATATAAACCCGGCGGCTTTGTTTCACCAGAATCCGGCTTTTGAATTTCAATTTTTTTTTTAAATATCAAAGTATAATTTTCTGACCTGTAAAAAATCAATGCTCCTCTTTGTTTGATTTGCACAAGATTAGCAAAAAAAAAAAAAAAAAAAAAAAAAAAAAAAAAAAAAAAAAAAAACTAAAAAACTATGTTAGACATGGATTGCCTCCCAAGTAGCGCTTAGTTTAAAGTCGCTTAGCCTGACTTTCCTGATCTGATTATGGTCCTTGAGATTCATGACAGTAGTAGTACTGTCAAGATTTTCCCCCCAAAATAATGTTTGAGCAGTTGCCCATTCACTTTAAAAGTCCGATCACCTAGTTTTTAATTCCACCGTTCCATATGGAAAAACTTTGCAATCTCAAACGGTCCCGACCATCTTGACCGTAATTTTCCAGGAAACAACTTCAAACGAGAATTGTAAAGTAAAACTTTTTGTCCAGGCAAAAATTCTCGTTTGATGATGTTTCTATCATGCCATCTTTCTTTGCTCGTTCCTTATAGATACGAGCACTTTCAAATGCCTCATTCCTCCATTCTTCCAGCTGATTCAATTGAAGCAATCTGTTTTTACCTAGCTTTTTCATCAAAGTTAAGAAATTTTATGGCCCAATATGCCTTGTGCTCAAGTTCTACAGGAAGATGACATGATTTACCAAAAACAAGCATATATGGGGACATTCCAATAGGGTTTTAAAAGCAGTCCTGTAAGCCCATAATGCATCATCTAATTTTGAAGACCAATCTTTTCTTGATGCATTAACAGTTTTTTCCAAAATCCTTTTTATCTCCCTATTGGAAACTTCAACTTGCCCACTAGTTTGTGGATGATAGGGGTAGCCACTTTATGTGTAACACCATATTTTGCTAAAAGTTTTTCAAATTGCTTGTTACAAAAATGAGACCCCCCATCACTAATTATAGCTCTGGGCACCCCAAATCTGGTAAAAATATTCTTTTTCAAAAATTTTAAAACTACTCGGGCATCGTTTGTTTGAAAAGCAACAGCTTCAACCCATTTTGAAACGTAATCAACTGCCACAAGTATATATTTATTTGAAAAAGATGAGGGAAAAGGACCCATAAAGTCAATCCCCCAAACATCAAAAAGCTCAATTACCAAGATATTGTTTTGTGGTAATTCATGCCGTTTAGAAATGTTACCTGTCTTTTGACATTGAGCACATGACATAATGAAGTTCCTGCAGTCGCGAAACAAGTTAGGCCAATAAAATCCAGATGATAACACTTTAGCTGCAGTCCTTTGAACACCAAAGTGTCCCCCTGCTTCTCTTGAATGACAGTGTTCTAAGATGCTCAGCTGATCAGATTCAGGTACACATCTTCTAATTATTTGGTCAGCACATTTTCTGAACAGATATGGTTCATCCCAAAAATATTGTTTCATCATGCAAAAACTTTTTCTTTTGAGGATAAGACAAACCATATGGGATAATCTTACTCACCAAATAATTCACATAATCAGCATACCATGGCAAATCTAGGATTTCTACTGCATGCAATTGTTCATCAGGGAACTTTTCATTAATGGGAATGTCTAAACTATCAGATTCAAGTCTAGACAAATGATCAGCAATTACATTCTCAGTTCCCTTTTTATCTTTAATTTCAAGATCAAATTCTTGCAGTAGTAATACCCATCTAATCAACCTAGGTTTTGCATCAGCTTTAGCAAACAAGTACTTGAGAGCTGCATGGTCAGTATATACTACCACTTTAGAACCTATCAGATAAGGCCTAAATTTATCACATGCAAAGATAACAGCTAAAAGCTCTTTCTCAGTAGTGGCATAATTTCTTTGGGCCTCATTTAGTGTTCTACTTGCATAGTATATAACATGAAATATCTTACCTCGTCTCTGACCAAGTACCGCTCCGACCGCAAAGTCGCTGGCATCACACATGAGTTCAAAAGGAAGCTCCCAGTCCGCAATGATTACTGGTGTAGAATGAGCTTTTCCTTTAATGAATTGAATGCCTGCAAACATTTGTCATCAAAATTGAACACCGCATCTTTTTCCAGAAGGTTGCAAAGAGGTTTGGAAATCTTGGAGAAGTCCTTGATAAATCGTCTATAGAAGCCAGCATGTCCAAGAAAACTTCTGACTCCTTTAACAGTCGTGGGTGGTGGTAACTTCTCAATGATCTCCACTTTGGCTTTATCCACTTCAATTCCTCTCGCAGAGATTTTGTGACCTAACACTATCCCTTCTCTTACCATGAAGTGGCATTTTTCCCAATTCAAGATCAGATTGGTATCTTTGCATCTTTGTAGAACCGAGGCTAAATTCTCCAGACAAAGATCAAATGACTTTCCAAAGACTGAAAAATCATCCATAAAGATTTCAATGAAATTCTCAAGCATATCAGAGAATATAGCCATCATACACCTCTGAAACGTAGCAGGTGCATTGCAAAGTCCAAAGGGCATCCTCCTAAAGGCAAAAGTGCCATAGGGACAAGTGAATGTTGTTTTCTCTTGATCATCGGGTGCAATGGAAATTTGATTGTATCCAGAATATCCATCAAGAAAACAATAATAGTCATGCCCTGCAAGTTTCTCCAACATTTGATCAATGAAGGGAAGGGGAAAGTGATCCTTTCGGGTGGCATCATTCAATTTCCTGTAATCAATACAAACTCTCCACCCAGTCACAGTACGAGTAGGAATCAATTCATTTGCTCATTTTTTACTACAGTCATACCACCTTTCTTTGGTACTACCTGAACTGGACTAACCCATTTACTATCAGAGATAGGATAGATAATACCTGCGTCAAGTAGCTTCAGAACTTCTTTCTTGACAACCTCTTTAAGTGTTGGGTTAAGTCTCCTTTGTGGTTGAACTGTAGGTTTACACTCAGCTTCCATAAGAATTTTGTGAGTGCAAATCATAGGGCTAATACCCTTAATGTCTGCAATGGTCCATCCGATTGCTTCTTTGTGCTTTTTCAACACTTCAATCAACTGTTGCTTGTTCATTTGTCAATGCAGATGAAATGATGATTGGCAAAGTATCGCCAATTCCGAGAAAAGCATACTTCAGATGGTCAGGAAGGGGTTTAAGTTCCAAGGTCGGTGGTTGCGTCAAAGATGGAACTTGCTTCTGCTCATTTGTACCCAATGATTCATAATACTGGTTTTGATCATTGGTACATCTTCCAATATTTCTTCATCCTCTTCATCACTCCAATTGTCCAAGTCTCTCAAGACGGATTCCATAGTCTCCACACCAGTTTGTTCCTCAAGCGACTCAGAAACCAGCTCATCAATGGTATTGATGGTGTAACAGGCATCAGTATCATCAAATTTCTTCATTGCCTCATAGACATTGAAAGTAACCTGTTCATCCATCACCCGTAATGTAAGCTGCCCTTGTTCCACATCAATTAGTGCTTTACCTGTTGCAAGGAACGGTCTGCCCAAGATCATGGGAACTTCCCTATCTTCATCCATGTCTAAGACTACAAAATCCACAGGGAAAAAGAATTTGTCAACTTTAACTAGGACATTTTCCACAATACCCCTAGGGTATTTTACACTTCTATCAGCAAGTTGCAAGGTTACATGTGTATCCTTGCAATCTCCAAGTCCTAGTTTTTGAAATACCGATAAAGGCATTAAGTTGATACTTGCACCAGAATCAATTAAAACTTTATCAAAATGACAATCACCAATGGTGCAAGGAACAGTAAAACTTCCCTGATCTCGAAGTTTAGTGGGCAGACTGGGTGTATGTTTCTGTAGGATCATGGAACATTCTCCAGTGAGTACCACATTTCCATCAATCTTCCTCTTGTTGGACAGCAATTCTTTGATGAATTTCGCATAGGAAGGCATTCCTTGAATCACTTCTAAGAATGGAATGTTGATGTGCAGCTTCTTGAAAACATCCAGGAATTTTGAAAATTGCTCATCAAGTCTTTGTTGCTTTAATCTTCCTGGAAAAGGGACGGGAGGAACATATGATTTCACCTCTGGTGGTTTTTGAATAGTGCCCTCCACCTTTTGTTTCCCTTTGTTGTTTTGTGGAATTTCCTCTTGATCCTTGATAGTTTCCTCAACTGGAGCAATCTCCTTACCACTTCTCAGGGTGATTGCATTTACAGACTTGGGATTCTCCTCCGTGTTGCTTGGTAAAGACCCAGATGGTCTACTACTCACTTGCTGTGCAAGTTGATGGAGTTTCCCTTGCAAATCTTGAATGATTGCATTCTGATTACTGAGGGAGTTTGTTGTAGTGACAATGAAATCCCTCAGTAATGCGTCAGTGGAGGATTGAATTTGCTGTTGAGGTGGGGCATTTCTTGCATATCCTTGTCCTTGGAAACCTGGTGGTGGCTTTAGAACATTGGCATCATTCCGATATGACAGATTGGGATGATTCCGCATATTCGGATGATATGTGTTTCCAAAATTACCCTTTTGGAAATTTCCCACATAGTTGAGCTGCTCATCATTTGATGATGATCCATGCGGGCACTCGAAAGAAGAGTGTGGACCTGAGCAAATCTCACAACAAAACACTTGTTTTTTATTGGAAGAATTTGTAGTTGTGAGTTTACTTACTTGAGTGATGAGGGTTGCCATTTGAGCCTTGAGTTGTGATATATCTTCTTTGTCTTCCACAGATGCTACTTTAGCTCTTGTTCTTTCACAACTCCAATTATGAGCACGGAAGCTAATTCTTCAATAATCTCACTAGCTTCCTCATATGTTTTTCCCATCAGTGATCCTCCCGATGTAGCATCTACTAAGGACCTCAAAGCTTCATCAAGACTGAGGTAGAAATTTTCGATTAGTAGATTATCGGGTAAACCGTGGTGTGGACATTTTCTGACCGCCTCTTTGAATCTTTCCCAAGCATCATATAATGATTCACCAGGGAATTTGGTGAAGTTGGAGATCTCATTTCTTAATCTGGCGGTCCTTGCTGGAGGGAAGAATCTCTTCAGAAACTTCTTTGTCAGATCATCCCATGTAGTGATCGAGTCTGGAGGTTGGGAATTGTACCATGCCAAGGCTTTATCCCTAAGAGAAAAAGGGAAAAGCTGTAGTCGGATGACTTCGTTTCTTACACCATTAAGTTTGACAGTGTTGGTGTACTGGAGAAATTTGGCAAGGTGTTCATCTGGCGTCTCATTCGGATATCCTCCAAATTGATGTGACTCAACCATTTGAATCAGGGACGGTTTAAGCTCAAAGTTGTTAGCCTCCACAGTGGGCATTCTTATGGCGGGATCCTGAACAGTAGGTACTGTATAGTCCGAATTGCCCTTGGAGCGGGAGCAACTGCTTGCAACTGGTTGTTGTTGTCATTGTTTCCTTGTCCTTGATTTTGTGCCATTGCTCCTCTTCTTTGGTTCTCTCTGTTGATGCAAGGTTCTTTCAATCTCAGGGTCTAAAGGTAGAAGTTCAGAACTTCTACTTCTTCGCATAAAACCTGCAAAGAGAAAAGGAAAAAATTAAAACTAAACTTAAACCTAAACTACTAGCAAAGCTGAAGGTAGTCTAATATTAATAAGATCCCCGGCAACGGCGCCAGAAAACTTGATGTGCTAAATTAGTATTGAATTTTCAAAGCATCTTATCCAGCAAGCGTACTAGGCCTTATCTTGTAATATAGCATGAGTCAAGTGTCGATCCCACAGAGATCTATTAACTACTAGACAGTTATCAACTAATACTAATATCTAGGCAATTGATCTTTTAGAATGATTAGATTAAGATTAAACTAAATTATCTAATTAAGTATCTACTATGAATGCAATGAGCTTTTGAAGAGAGTGATATGTTAGAAAAATGTGGGAAGGAGCAGAATCCACTTTAAACTATTGCCAATCAACTTGAAGTCATGTTATAATGATAATTAGATTCATGGATATTCATAAGAAATTGTCAAGATTTAAAAACAAGTTAAAAACCTTTTAAACCACAAAAATAATCCAATAGCTTCCGCTAAATAAATTATTCGTGGAATCAAAATTACAATTATAAACCTTCCGATTCTATAATTGACTAATACTTTATATTAACATCCCCTAATTCCTTAGTGAGAAATCAATATAAAACATTGCATTAGTATGAACAATTTCTAAATTAGATTAAACTCCGCCGCTTCCGCAATTGTAATTTAATCTCAATTTATGAACTTATATGAACCTTAATTTCCCTTCCAAGTTATCATAATTCTTATACACCAAAGATATGATGAATAATCAGAACTCAATATGAATATTCCATGATTCTAACTATCTTATAACATGGTTTCAAAGATCATTTTAGCATGTTTAAAGCTTCATCAACTTCCCACAAAAAGGATTTAGCTACTCATAGATGATGATTCAAAAATCAGATAAGAAATTGCAAATGATTTCATTATGATCAGAATATTCAGATATATGAATTGCATAAAAGGAAAAAAATCAGATATCACCAATTCAAAATATCAAAGCTTCACTTGCAATTTCTTGAAAAACTTCAATATCTCTTCAAAATCTCTATGAAATGTTAATTCTAATCTATGTATTGTAGTGTATTTCAGAGCTGCTTGGATGATTCTGAAAGTGAGGAGAAGACCCCCTATTTATAGGAAAAATTTCGTAACAACTCATTAAAGAAAAATGGCAGTTTCATCCAAAGCCGGCAGTTACTGAATCAAGGCCGGCAGCTTTATGGCGGCCTTCTTTCAGTTACTTCAATAAAACAAGCAGTTTTCAGACAGCTTTCTCTTCGGTTACAAACCGAAGCTGACATAAAGCCGGCGGCTTTATGGGCGGCTTTCACTCAAATAATTCAAAGCTTGCCTTTTCATCTTCAATTTTGCAATGCAAGGGTCAGCTTCATTTACGGCTTCTGTTCGGTTCTGAACTACCTCAAAGCTGGTGGCTTAATTGCGGCTTTCTTTGTAACTTCTTCAAAACTTGCACCTCTTCAATTCTAGAGTGGCAGCTTTTGGACGGCTTTCTTTGTTTTCTTGAAAATCCGGTACTCTTGAGCTTCAAGGCCGGTGGCTTAGTTCTCAGCCTTCATTGAATTTCATCGGTTTTCACTTGAGGCTGGCAGCTTTGAGCCCGCTTTGTGTCTGAGCCGTCTATAAGCCGACGGCTTATGTCCGCTTTGTCTCCAATTTTCCATTTTCTTCATGAATTCACTTGATCTTGCTTTCCTATTTCAAATTGATTCTGAAAACGCAATTCCAAATAATTCAAGTATTTTTCAAGCAATTCTCATAACAATCATGACAAATTTATCCCAAATTGCTACTTAGAAGTTGTATAGAATATGATCTTATCACCTGTAAACTTGAATGTTGGCCTGAATGGCCTGAATTAAAATGGAAGTGGTGTAGGCACTTGTATCAACTACAAAACTAGTGAGTGGGTGGGCAACTGAATCAACCACTACATAAATGAGAAAAATTGAAATCTATGGTTATATGGGCTTGAAACACCTAACCTCACATGCTTGTGCATTTCATATGATTGTTAATATAACTTGTTTGCTCCATTGTTTGATGAAATATTTAATCTTAGAATTGAAATTCACTAAGTTCGTAAGCTTATACTCCTATAGTTTCTTGTTGCAGTATGATTATTTATGGCTATCCCCAAGAGGCCACTTTCCTCAGGTACAACTTTTGGATTTAAGGAGCTTTTTGAAGAAGTCGAGACCTAGGTATTAGGCATAGACTTCTAGTTAAATCTCCTTAATCTTATATATATATACATATATATGTTATTGTAAGAGACTTTTGTGGACGTAAGGACTCTTAATATTTTGAATGGGGTATTCCCCTTGGATCTTTGTAATATATTAATATGGTTAACTATTATGATTTATATTCTTATCGCTATGTATGTCTTCTTAAGCTATTTCGAATCAAAGTAAGGTCCCCTACATGGTGAATGTAAGCCTTACACTTGGTGTCTAAACTCACGGAATTACTAAGGTTGTCATACTTGAGTTTAAATATCGAGTGTGGCGGACTGTTGTGTACAGGGTACCCTTTGGAGTATGACAATCGAGCTAGCGATGATAACCAAAAGCACTTCATGGGAAGCAACCTATTTCTAACTTCCTTTTCTTTTTCTTTGAACTCATGATCATATCATTCTCTGTTACTTGTAGATGACTAAAGTGAGATTCTTAAGTGTAGAGTGGAAATTCGAGAGGAACCAAGGTAGAACAAGGCCATGTAAGTTGCTGAAAAAACAACACAACTGAGACATGACTTGTCATGAGTCGTATCTTTCACTAATTTAATATTTTTCATGGGTTCTGGAATGACATGGCTGGGACACAACCTATCACAGAGCCATATAACATACTGTGGAGCAAAGTTTGGATTGACATGAGAAGGACATGGCTTGTCCTTTAGTCGTGTCACTTGTTTTTTAAAGCGTTATCTATTTCCATTCGGCACGACAAGGACACAACTTGTCCTTTGGTCGTGTAACTTACTGTGTCGAAGCACTCTTTAAAGACACGATAAGGACATGATCTGTCATTTAGTCGTGTAACCAACTGCCCTCCAAATTTAAAATCGACAAAAGTAAGATAACTCGAGTCTCTTTCTCGTGTTAAATGGCCCTATAAAAGCTAAACTTAATTTTCTTTCAAACAAATAGGGCTTTATGTTCTACACTTTAAAATGTCTCATACTCGACCACATACCCATCCACTTCATCTATGCCATTTTAGCAGAAACATTTAAGGAATCTAAGTAAGTTTTCTCGACCTCTCTCTCTTTCTTCCTTTTGTCTCTCGTTTTCTCAACTTGTGTGCTTCCATGGAAACATTGATGATTTGATCTAGGGCTTTAAGGCCTCGATACTTGTTGCTTGTCATCTTAAATCATGGTTTGCTGTTGTTGATTCATTTTAGAAAATAATTGCAAAAAATCATATAAATTTTTGTTGCATGCGTGATTTACTTGATCTAAAATTTGAGGCTGTTGAATATAAATGCATGTGTATTGTTACATTTAATTTAGTTGATTTGAAATTTGGAGTCGATAAGGAAGACCAAAGTCATGATTGTAGAAAGGAGATTGAGGGATAGGAGAGCAAGTTGATGAATGTCGTGATTAAAAAGAAGTTGGATGTTGTCAAAAGGACACGAGAGTGACATGACCTATCACTACTCGTGTCGTGCTAGAAAATTGGTTTTCATCCGATTCTTACTTCAAACACAAATTACAATCCCATGTATTGATATGACAGCTTGTTTCTTTGCGTGATTTTGCATTTTTAAACTCAAATTGACAAGCTTCAAATCTTATTTGAATTTTTCTATGTCAATTGTGCCCTAAACTATTGATTAATCTTTAAGATGAGGCAAAAACACACCACAGGGAGATGACCAACTACTTAGAGACAAACTTTGAGAAATGCCCCAGATCCTCGAAGGCTAACTTAACCCATGTCAAGAGCTGAACAAGAGAAATACAATGTGCTTTTGGGTCGACAGTTGGAAGGAAACATGCTATTCAACTGGAAAGGATTGGCTCAGTATAATGAAGATGTTGAAATTCAAGCTTTAATTAGTCATAGTGGACGGAATTAGTGGTTTGATGTAAATGAGAAAGTTTATTGGCAAATCACACTTGAGTTTCTTTCCACATTCAAAATTGCAAGTCAAGCTAGGCATTCAGGGATCAACAAGAGCATCACATTTTACGTGAATGGACAGGAAAGAACAATAACTATTAGAGAAACATGTAAGGCCATGAGATTTTATATAGATGAATTTCTAGCAACAAAAGATTTTATGTGCCTTCTAATGGATTGGCTACCAGTAGAATTTAACTACTTGTATTGGGGAAAGCTCAATTCAGCTACTCCTTATGAGGTAAAGAAGGCCAAGGCATCAAAACCCAGAGATGCCAACCATAGGATAATCCATTAGATTATCACTCGTTCTATCAATGGTAAGGGAAGGAGTGCTGGTGTAGTAGGAACTTATGAGCTACTATATTTGCATAATATTATTGTAAAACATCCCTTGAATCTGGGAGTGATGCTTGCTTTGTTCTTTCATTAGCAAGCAAAGACAATTAAAGCCAAGGGTACAATATACTGTGGTGCCTATATTACTCGTTTGTTGAAAGGGTTAAAGATTTTTCCAGCTGAAGCACCTAAGGATGTAGTTGCTTGTTCTCATATAATGGAACCTTCTACCCTTAGTAGATGGTTTGGAGTACCACATCATGGTCATCTCCTTTTAGAAAATCTCCTTATCAAGAGCTGACAAAGAAGGTTGAGAAGAACTAACATATTTTACAGAAGATGAAATCATTGTTAAAGGCTCTCATTCATACAACAAAGCGTCAAACTCATCACCAAGGGGCTATATATTCATGTTTGAAAGGAATTACAACACATAACAATGTGAAGTTTTCTTCATCATAGGACGACCCATAAGATAGCTTTCCGTCATCACTAGATGATGTTAAGGTTGATTCTTTACATACTCTCTAGATAGTGATGATAAGGAGGTAGATGCTCATATTCATGCTTCCACGGAGAATATCACAATAAGCATCTGAAGAGGAGATGAAGATGATGATGAGTTGCAAGGAGAAGAAACACTAGTTCCCATACCTTCTGTAAGCCCCGAAAATTTCAGTAAATAATTCCAAGATGAACTTCTAAAATAAACCCTAAAAATCACTCCAAATTAAAACCGAATTTCAACTAGTCCAAAAACACAAACGAATTCAAAACTTCTTAATCTTGAGAAAATGAAAATTCTTAAACATAAATGAGAACTCAACAGTCTTCAAATTCAAAATCACGACGTACAAAAAAAAAAAATTTCCATATTTAACTCCGATTTATAAAAAGGGTAATATAAAGCCCAAAAACAAATTATTAAAAAGCAAATAACAATTGACTTTCGAAATATAACTCAATTCAAAATTCCGAAAACGTTAAAAGATAATAATACTTACAAAAATATATATAAAATAAATTTCTCAAATTAAATGTTGTATAAACATAAAATATCAGTTTTTAATTTGGCAAAGATCTAAACCGGAAAATCACCCGAAAACCCTAAGCGAAATACAATACCTTAAGTCCGGCAATCCAGCGCCCCTAGCCCTAGAGGCCGAGATGTAGTTAAAATATGTAGAATAGCTCATAATAAATGAGTTTGTTTAAAAATATTAGATTGGTAAATTTTTTACCTATTTCGAACCCGTTCGGATACAGAATTCGAAAAGCGTGTCCCGGGGCTCAAGATATCAAAAATATACCAATAGTACCATTAAACTCGTAATTTCATAAGATTTCCAAATATATCAGTTATATAATTTTTCGGGTTATAAAAGTTATAGTTATAACCTTTTTATCGTATTTCCATTATTACCGATAATTGATTAGTTTTTGCACTATTCATTTTTATTTCATTACAAAATTTTATTATTCTTATAAATTTTTATATTTTAGATAAATATTTTATATGTTATAGAAAATTTTGTTTTTCTAAAATTTAGTTCGTTTCGGGTCTTTACGGGATCAAATTCTGTTTAAGACCCGATACTAAAAATAAAATAAATTAATTTAATAATTGAAAAATATTTTTAAAATATTTTTATTTTCATAAAATAATTTTTTAGAATTTTTTGGGTTATAAAAATATCATTTATAGCCCATATTCGCGTATTTTGATCATACCGGTAACATATTTGTTAAATTACTAAAATAATTCAAATAATTATTTAATTTTAAATATGAAAAATCTGCTACAAATATTTGGAAATAAATTTTCTAATTTTATTTTATTTTAATTTATTTTATTAATAAAGTACTTTTACAACCCATACCTTTAAGTACACCTTACACATATCACTTCCTTTTCACTTCAATCTTTCTACACATTAACCCACACTTCATGGTAGATTTTGACCCTTCTTTATGGCTGCCATTGTCCTTTATTTACTCCATTTTGACCAAATTAATTATTTTTCCACTCCTTCTTAAGAAAGTTACATTACACATTAATTATACAACTCAATTTTGAGTCAAATTTCAACAAAACACTCTCTCTCCTCTCTCTCTAATTCACGCTAGCCCCTCCCCCATTTTTCTGCTTGTTTTATTTTTTTTTCCCTTTCAATTAATGAAAACCCATTTAATACACTCATTTTCTCTCTCTCCTTCATTTACTCCTTCTTCCCTCTTTTATTCCTTAGCTTTTTCTCTCTCTTTTCTTCTTCATTTTTGTTTCTTACAATAACCAAGCTGCCCCCATTCCATTCTTAAGCTTCCACACATATTTCTTGAAGATTTTTAAGCAAATATTCTTCTCAAAGCTTCCATAAGTGATATAGGTAAAGTGTAATGAAGGTTTCATGCATCAAATGACCTTCCATAAGCTTAAAAGCTTAGGATGATGATGCCAAAAATGAAACACTCCTCTTCTCCATTATTATTATCTTGTATCATGATTATTTTCTTGTTTAAAGTTATTATATTTTGTAGATCTAACTTTTTATAGCTTTGATTTTCGTTTATGCCATAGATCTTGTTATTTAGGTTGTTACATTTGTTATTTCTTATGATTTATGCATAGATCTATCATCCATATGTCCATCTTAGTGATTCATGCATTTAAAACTAGTTTAGAAAACTAGATCTAGAGTTTTGAGTTCATAAAATGCATTTGTCACACCGCGCCCCCGCAGGCGACGGCGATGCGATGCCAGGGAAGACAAACCCACCACTGGCCCCCTACTGGTAATGGCCGACACCACCATTGCATCATGGTGACCTCAACCAACGCATGCCCCGCAGGGTACCACAGGCACTATAGGTATTGTTACGCTTAGGCAGAGTTGAAAGGTGCTGCCTTTGGGGTAGGCAAAAGCCTTAGGTTTGGGGTTCGAATCCTAGAGTCTGCAGACTGGATTCAACTCTGCCTAAGGGTAACAATACCTATAGTGCCCGTGGTACCCTACGGGGCATGCGTTGGTTGGGGTCACCATGATGCAATGGTGGTGTCGGCCATTACCACTAGGGGGCCAGCGGTGGGTTGTCTGCCCTGGCATCATGTTGCCGTCGCCTGCGGAGGCGGGACGTGACAGCATTAGACTTTGTTTTATGTTCATGGATAACTTGTGATAGCATGATGATGGTAGGAAGTTGTAGGAAACTCAAGATCTATTTTATTTTCAACAAAAACAACTTTTGAAAATTCGGATGAAAATGGAACCATATTTAGAAAAGTGGTTTTTCAACTTCAAAATGTATATTTTTCATTTAAAATGAAGGGCTTAGGGTATAGATACCATAAATGAAAGATTTTGATAAGTAAAGTTTAGATCCATGATGTTTATAGCTTATTACCATGCATTTGTTTTATGTTTATGTTCATATTAAGTATAGATCTTAGTTATGAACTCAAACAAAATTGTGAAATTCGTATTTTGGCAAGACCCCCATTTAAAAACCACTTTCCAAGTGTCAAAATGTAATTTTTACTTAAGAAAATGAAGGCTTAATATATGTATATCATCAAGACTTCTTTTTACAAGAATCAAAAGTGATTTCAAAAGTTATTTTCAAAATAAAAATTCTATTTTCGGATTTTGGCCAAGGCCTATTTTAAAAACATGTTTTCCAACTCAAAAATGAAGTTTTTATTTAAGAAATGAAAGGCTCTTAGGATAGGATATGTGAGGAATGGATTTTCATAAGCTTAGATAGATTTTATCAAAAGATATGACCAAAAATAAATTTTCTAAATTCGGATCCCAACCAAGACCAATTTTTAAAACCCATTTATCAACTCCAAAACTCATGTTTCATGTGAAAAATGAAGTATATAGGTAATAGGTATCATTAAGTAATGATTTTTACAAGTTAAAATGAGTTTAGGCATGAGTAATGTGTAAAACAAGTAATGGAATTAAAATGGAAAATTTTGAGTTAGTGATCAAATTGTCAAATTCGTAATTTGAGATGATGCATAAGTAATCACTTAGTATTTGAACTCAAATTGCAAGTTTTATGTGTTAAATGAAGTCCTTAGACAATAGATATAGTAAAGCTTCAAATTTGATGCATTAAACAAGTTTTCTCATAAGAATTATGCAAGAAACGAAAATTTCCAAAATTCGGATTTTGTGAAAAGCTTGTTTAAAAACATATTTGCAAAGTGTAAAATGCAAATTTTTGTGTAAGAATGAAGTCCTTAGTGGTTATGTATATGATTGAGCCCTAATTTTCTAAATATCAAATGATTTATACTTAAAGGAATCACTCAAAAACCAATTTTTACCAAATTCGGATTTTGGAATCAACCCCACTTGAAAACATGTTTACCAAGTGTAAAATGGAAATTTTTATGAAGAAATGAAGGTCATAAGTAGTATATAATGAAGACTCAATTTTGACAAAAATAATTATATTTTCTTAAGTAACAAATCCAAAACAAATGGAAATGATAAAAGTTAGAAAACTAGATTTTTCATAAGTAAGTTGTCATTATGGTCTTGCAAAATAAAAAGTTATAAAATTTCCTTTTAGCAAAATCATCAAGATCATGCATGCAATAGGCTCATCTCATGTCATTCATGTTAGGAAATCACTCATATTGCATGTATAGTTAAGTTATACAGTAGGAACATTTCAAACATTTACAAAACTATTTTTCGGAATTGAAATTGTTGCTGCCCTAATCTGATCCGAACTTTTCGAACTTCAAAGTTTTCAAAACTTGAAAATAATATTAGAAATAGATAGATCTTTCGAAGTAGATAGAAATCGATATATAATTTGCGAATTCCGAGTTAAAATGACCAAGTTATGGCCGTTTTAAGTTGGAATTCCCGCTTAGGACAAGAATTACGAATTTGATAGTTTGTATAAGATAGTTTGGATTAGTTAAGTGATGAAATACTTATTAGAGTATTTCTTCCTTTTTAGGTGACCCGATATCGACGATTCCTTACCACCGGTTACTTGTACTAAGAGACCGGTGATCCAATGGCTGAGTGAGTATTACTTCCGATTTCATTTATTGTATGTGATTGTAATAATAGTTGCACTAGATATTTGGTAAAGATAAAATGGATATGCATGATGGGGACGAATGGGAACTATGTATGCTTGTTGTTGATATGAGAAATGGAATGTAAGAATATCGAAGCCGAGTGATTAACTATTGCTTGTATAGATGAATTAGAATTGATTGTCTGCGATTATTGACTGATCACTTAAAAGAATTGGTATAATTGATATTATTCGGAATTGAAGATGAAATTGAACTCATTCATACACGATGGGGATGGAGCATTAGCATTTGTTGGTTTATCGTTGTACCTTAAACGATTTTATAGTTTATAGTTATCCGTAAGCTGAAATGGTCTTGGTCGTACCGCTGGATTCGTTAATATGCTAACTCGGGATGGAGGGCGCAAGTCCATCCACATATGATTTCCAGCAGGTCATATGTTTGTTGATTTCACGAGTTTGATGCATATCACTTGTTTGACTAATCACTTGATTGTATGACGTGTTATAAATGTAATCCTGGAAGTTTTCACTCACTAAGCTAATGTCATGCCCCGAGGGGTACCCTAAACGTGGCAGTCCACCGTACACAATACTAAAGCCTAGGAATGACTACCTTAGTCACGCAAAGGCTTCCATATCATGTACAAGGCGTACATCACAACCAAAGGAACGCATCGGAGTAGCGCAATTTATATTGATAATGAATAAGTAACAAGGCAAAGAGAATACTTATCATAAAGCATAAACATATTGCATTGCAATTCTTAGGGGCATGTCCATCTATTATCTTCAAATAAATATACACCACTATTCATATAAGTCATTATATATAAAGGACCTTACAAAATTACTTATCTTATGATTCTATTTCCTTCATAGAAGCTTAACCAATCCTTCCATGGTTTCCTCAATGTCATGATCCTCAATTTAAGCCACGGATATACCTATTTCAACAAAATCTATGGGGGTATAAGCTACAACTAGCTTAGTGAGATATTCCTTTTCATTCACACCATATTTTCAAACAAGTTTATTTATTTAATCACACATATGCTATGCATACAGTGCAATAATCACATGATTACGCAAATATATATAGTTGTCCGGAAACCATATATAGAATGGATTTACCCCTCCGTATCAAAGGTTAGAGAATCGAGGTTGAAGGTCCTCGACCTTCTACTGCTAGTCCCCAGGTCCTCACCCACAGCGTTCGGTTGGCTCAGCTCCGAACCTAGAGTCATTTTCCTTGAGCGATTTGGATTCTCCAGGAAGGAACATAGCCCGTGGCACCGCACGATCACAGCCAATCCAACTCTACGCGTAGGAGTAGCAGCCTTCCGAAATAGATGTGATTCGATGGATGCTATGCGTGAGCGTTGTAGTTTTCTTAAACCAAACCTTATTAAGGTTTATTAGGGGCGATCAATCAATTTAGCAAATAATAAACAATCATACAAGTAAGTAAACAAAAATTATTTAAACAAGCAGTTCGAAGTTGCGATATTCTTAATTCTCATTTCACGCATAAACATAGAATCACGTATATTCACATAATCCCGAATTCCCCAAATATATATCCATTTTTATCTTTTCTTAATATACTAATGTTACTACTTTACAAGCACAAGCAAGGTAACGAATTTAGGAGGAATAACTCACTCGTCCATTTCGCTGTCTTCTTAGTCGTAGAAATCCTCGGGTAGGGTATTCTCATATCCTTCATCACCTAGACAAAAGAAATACCCGGGATAAGTCTTTCATGGAATTTTTATTCTTAGATATTCTAAACTTTTCTTAAAATCGCGGTAAAATCGTATAAGAGGAGATTCCAACTTAAAATGGCCATAACTTGTTCATTTTAACTCGGAATTTCGCATATAATATACCGTTTTCTACCTATTCGAAAAGGTCTATCCATTTCTAAGGTTATCTTTGTCATAAAAGGTCATTTGGGTTCTGGAAACTTCAAGTACAGATTTAAAACGAATTTTCTAAACTTTTGCAAAAATCCATTTTCTAACTCAACTCCGTTTTAAAGAAAATCTTTTTATGACAATATAAGTATATAAATATATAAATTCGATAAACACTATTGAATATATAGGTAAGCTCACTTTATATGCAAAAATCCTAATGGTAGTGTCTCAACAATTTATTTCATAAAACAATTCATTTAAACTTTAACTTCGAAAATTTCTTTTCAAGTATTTAAAGAAACTTTATGTTTTCCTAGGTTGTTATAAATGAGTATATTCTTATTTTATTTTCTTCATTTTTATTGGTAAAATCATTTGTTTCTAAACTTGTCTTGTTTATATTATTTGGAAAAATAAGTCTTTTCTTTAGGGACTTGAAAATCATTATTTTCCTAAGTGGGTTTTAACTTTATGGATTGAATTCATCTTAACTTTAAAACTAGTTTGTTTCTTAGTTTTGTTATGGAGTTAAAAAAGAATTTATTCTTAAGCTTTTTGTGAAAACATTGAAAACTAACAAATTATTTTACTAAAACTTAGGTTAACATAATATAATGAAAATATTTATTTCTTAAGTTTCCTTGGTAAAAACATCTTTGTTATTTAAGGAAACGTTTTGAGAAAAACTCTATTTATGTGTTGTTGATAATAACTCATTATTTTGTGACAAGTCACATAATAGAATATGTAGTTTTAAGTTCCTTTAATATAATAGAATTCTATTTTTAAATTAGTTGAGACATTAACATTATGTAGATGCGAATATCATGAGCATATAAAATAATAAAAATATAAGAAAATAATAGAAACAAATAATAAGCAAGGAAATAAAATATCAAGCATTGGGAACCTTAGCTTCATTAAGGAATCCTGGTCAAGTATTGGAGCCTTAGCTTCATTAAGGCATCCCGGGACTAAGAATGGACTAGTCCCGAAAGATTAAAGAAAATAAAAGATTGTTTTGACTTGATATGGACAAGTTTAAGACTAGAAAGACTAGTCTTAATAATAACATGAAATAAATAAATTGCATAACTTGAAAGTAAATAAATTACAAATGAACTTATATGCTCTAAATAAATAAATATATATACATAATATACATAAGTTAGATTAGAAGCAAATAATAACAATAATAATAATAATAACATAATAAAATAGAAAGCTTATGTACAAGAACAAAACATGAACATGTTGTTGCTTTTACTACTCATGTGAGTTTCAAAACAACACCATAGTCATGCTAAGTTACATGACATGAATAGATAAATGGTTGAAAGAAATTTTTACCTAAGGTATTTGTATGGTATGAAGATGGTAGTGAATGTATGGTTATGTGGTTATGGAGAGATGGTAGTTGTATTGCATAAAGAGAAATTCTTGTGGGTATTTGGTGAAAGAGAATTTTGGTAGAGGGAAATGTTGTAGAGAGAGTTTGTGTGGTGAATTTGAGAGAGTTTTGGTAGTGTAAAGAATTGCGTGAAAGAATGAAAGAGGAAGGGGGTATTTATAGAATTTTTGGAGTGAATTTTAGATGTAATAAAATAAATTGAAAAAGAAAAAATTGAGGGAGAGTGGAGAGGTGTAGCGCCGGCCATGGGTATTGGGAGAGAGAGTGAGTTGATTTTTGAGTGAAATTTGTAAGAAAATAATTAATATGTAAGGTATGATTTGATTAAAGTTGTATTGGAAATATAAAAAGTAAGAAAATAGGTATGTAGGTGTAAGAAATAGGTGTAAGAAAAAGTAGAGATAGTGAAATAGTAATAAATAGTAGAAAAGTACTATGAATAGTAGACTAGACAATTAAAGTACCGGTAGTAATAAAAATACGCTTATTAAGGCGATATCTGTAATGTTTAGCTACCGAAGAAATTCCAAAACTGATATTTTTGGAATCCTTGTATTTTTACGAGTCCATGTATGGTCCTCTAAAATTGTGAAAGTATACCTTACACTTAATATCAAAGCTTTCGGGAATGGCTAATGTTGTTATACTTAAGCTTTAATATTAAGTGTAGCGGATTGTTATGTTTAGGGTACCCTTTGGGGCATGACAGATATTACGGTACTGAGTGGGAAAAATCGCGTATTTTATGATCTCACCGAAAACATAAGTGTAGAACTAGTTTTTGGCTTGGAATGAATTCCCAAACCATTTTTAATCACAAGAAAATATCGCCTTTACAAGAAATAAAAAAAAATTCCTCCTTTTTCATTAAAGAAACCAATGAAAGACCATATGACTTGGTTTTAACTGCAAGACGTCTGTCGATGTGCCAAAAGACGAGGATCCCGCATCTATTATCAAAAGATGAAGCAGGAGCTCCAAGAAGAAAAGTTGTAACCAAGCACGAGTTCATGAGCACAAGAAGAGGATGTCAAATCAAGGAGGAAGCGTTCCATTTACCCGAAGCATAGCGCCTTAGTTAACGAAATAAGATTTAATTAAAGGAAGTAGTTAAGAGTTTTAAAGATAACCAGTGAATTGAAGCATCCCACAGCTAATGACAATAAGGAAATTTTAAAAGCTTGTTCCCGGGAAAAATTCAAGGTTGCCTCCTCCCGACAAACCTTATAATATTGGAATTAAGAAAATATGAGATAGCCACAAGAAGGAGTTAATGAGAATACGGTTGGCTACCAAAGTAAGAAAGTGGAATTTATGGGACAAGGAAGGAAAGAAACGTCCGTAGATAAATCTGTAAGTCTAAGGAGACATGAACTGAGTTCGGTTGAGTTGGTAAAGATCGATGAGGAGAGGCTTGGAAGCTAGGTTAAGTAATGCAAAGGGTAAAAAAAGAAAAAAGGAGAAACGCGACCTAGACAACATCCCCATTGTCAACAAGTTTCCCTAAAGTTCTCCAAGATGAGTTACTTGGATCACCTCCTAAGTGAGAGGTGGATGACCCTCGAAACCATAATTTGTTGATATACGGCGTAGATCTAAATGATTGATGGAAGAAACACTAAGCATATCCTAAACTTCTCGATTTTGAGAATTGACTTGGTGAGGAATATCAAGCCCATTATTAAACACCATACCATATCACACCCATCAAGTTGAGAAAAGCTAAGGAAGTAACTACAAGAGCTTTGGGGCTAAGAAATGGATAGGCTGAATGTCTCACCTTGCGAAGCCTGATACTCTTTATAAAGGAAAGAGTGGATACATAGGTTTATACATAGACTATCAGGAGCTCAATAAAATCATTATCAATAACAAAGTACTCAGATAATCCAGAAGCGAATAAGGAGTGGCATGAACGAACAAAAAGGGAATGAAGTTTCCAAGGACTAAAGTAACAAGCTGTCTTTGCAACAATGGTAATGTTGCCAAGTTAAAAAGAGTCCTATACAATGCATGGGAACACATCGGAAATAGTCTCGAATGTGTAATTGCTTACGCTTCTCGGCAATTGAGACCATAAGAACAAAATTGCTCGACAACATGGTATAGAGTTAGTCATGGTAAAGCTTGCTTTTAAATGGAGATGTTATCTGAATAATCAAGGATAAGGAATTTATATTGGTCACCCAAACCTTGAGCACTTGTTCGTGTTAAAGGAACTGAACACGTTATAGAAGAAATGGTTAAGAGATTATAAAAGGCCGTAATCCTAGAGTAAGCAGTTATGCGAAAGAAAATGAATGCAATAACCAATGCTCTAAGCTAAAAGAAAGAAAAAGCCGATGGCCGATAAGGAGTTGGACGGATTAGAACTGACAAGTTCTTGAAATTAAAGTTGGGAATCATAAGGACATTAAGAGCAAATTCCATCAGAGGAATATTAAACCCTTTGAAGAGCTCGGGTAGGCATCATGAGCAAGATTACGAGCCAAGTGTTGAGGACAAAACTTTCTTTAAAGGGGTAGGTTGTAAACCCCCAAATTTTACGAGAATGGTTTTGGAATACCGAATCGAAACCCTAAAGACTGACCCAAGTTAAAACGAAACCTTAAACAATTTCGATCAAGGGATTTCATAGGAGAATCTTAAAAAACAAAAATAGAAGATCTATTAATCTTTTGGCACAAAACCCGAACATGAGACAATCCATCTATCCGATCCCTAATGTAAACCCCTCAATTTCTAGGGTAAGGTTGGATTAAACCCTAACCCTAGTCAAACCGGAGTTTCAAAAGTCAACAAAGATCAAGACAATCTAACAGTTTCAACACCAGCAATCCCATGCTCTCAAACACTAGAAAACAGAATTGAGTTAGTCGCTTATAATAGTTCGTAATGATATAAGGAAGTATAAAAATATAAGATTCGCCTATTTTTAGCATCTTTCGCATCCGAACGGGATTAGTTTTCAAAAACCATACCCGGAAACACCAGACGGTGAAAATATTTCTATAACATCAAAAGACTCGTAATTATACAAGGATTTCAAAAATATCAATTTTACAATTTTTTAGTAACTAAAAATATTAGATATAGCTCGTTTACGTGTATTTTTATTATTATCGGTATTTTATTTGTCTAGTTTACTATTCATAGTATTATTTCTACTATTTATTACTATTTCACTATCTCTATATTTTCTTACAACCTACACATCTACTCTTACTCTTTTACATTTCCAACACAACTTTATTCACATCAAACCTTACACATTATTACTTTTCTTTAAAAAAATTATAAAACAAACAAAAATCCTCCCTCTTTCTCCCTCTATGCTACCGGCCCTCCCTCTCTCTTTTCTCAATATTATTTCTTTTTCAATTTATTTTATTACATCAAAATTTCACTCCAAATTCTAGAAATACCCCCTCCCTCCTTCATTCTTTCATACATTTATTTTATATAACAAAACTCTACCAAAATTTCCTCTCAAATCCTCTCTCCAACAATCCCCTCTCAAAATACTCTCTACCATTCACTACTCTTTAAGAAAAAAACAAACACACTATCCATTCATCTCTTTTCAAGTCCTCCATTAAACCTTAGGTAAAATCCTACCTATATTTCTTTACCATATCATGCAACTTAGCATGACCATAGTATGTGTTTCTTGAACAAATAATTATTATGGAAGCAATACTATGTTCATGTTTTGTTCTTGTTTATGAACAAATCTTATTTTACTATTATGTTGTTTTATTATTATTGTTATGTTATTATGTTGTTGTTATTATTCTAATCTAACTCCTATATGTTAGTAAATATATTTATTTATTTATATATATATATATATATTTCCTAGAGCATAAGAGCTCACTAACATAACATTTATTCATTCATTCATGCCTTGCAATTTATTTATTTACTTTCTTCAAGCAATTTGTTAAGACTAGTCATTCTAGTCTTGGACTTGTCCTTATCAAGTCAAAATGATTTTCCTTTTGTTTTTTATTTTCTTTTTGGGACTAGTCTATTCTTAGTCCTGGGTTGCCTTGATGAAGTTAAGACTCCCAATACATGATCGGGATATCTTGATTAAGCTAAAGTTCCCAATGCTTAACCATATTATTATGTTTATTTGCTTATGCGTATTTCTTTCTATCTTATTATATATTATTCTTACTTTTTCATTGCTACATAATCATACTCATGCATGATTAGAATGTTGTTGTCTTAAATAAAAAAAAAAAATGGGTTCTTTCTTAAACAAGGAAAAGTGAACTAGATTTCTCTGCAAAGGATTTTTCAACAAGAAGTCTAAATATTGTTTTTAATAAATTCTGCTCAAAAGCTTAGACAAGTTAATCATGCTGAAGATTTCTTCAAATGAAAGGAACTCATTTCTTTTATAAATCAAAACTAAATACTCCATAAAGATAGAATTTTTAGCACTGAACTTAAGATTTTAACCCAATCACATCTTTTATAAAACTTAAATAGGTTCATTATAGACTTTGAAAATCACATACCAAGAAAGTTTCTACATGACTTAATTTTTATATATTTTTATTCTCTTTTCAAAATCAAAATGAAATTTTTATTGAGTTCTAATATTGACAATTCTTTATTAGGAAAACTTTTCTTATAAACCTATCTACAAGAATTATTCCACCACCTGATAAATATTAGGAATAAAACATGTTTTTCAAATCAAGGAAAAATCAACTCACTATTTTAGAAACCAACTTAGAAAAATAAAATTTACCAAGAAAGTAAAGTTTTAAAAGTAACCCTATTTTCTAAAGAAGAAAAAGAATATAAAAATGAGAGAAAAACATACATTTAACACAACTCCAAATATTAGACCACACCAACAACTTAAGGAAAATTTTGGAAAAGCTTATTTTTCAATCAATAGAAATAAAATTGGTAGATAACTTAAAGAACCAAATTTTTGGAAATTAATTTACTTTTGAAAAGTTAAGAAATGAAGTTATAATAGGGAAAACACTCACTTATAACAACTCAAGAATTTTCAAGTTTCCTTCTAGCAATTTAAAAAGGAAAAAATTTTCAAAGCATCATCTTTTAAAACTTTTAAAGACAAAATTGTTTGTGAAATATCAATGTTGAGACAACACTACAAAACTCATGCATACGATATGAGTATAAATATATGTTGAAAGGTTTTGTCAAATATAAATATCCATATATTTTTCTTAAGGATTTTTGAGTAAAGAGAAGTTTGGAAAATCATATTTTGTGAATTATGAAATTCGTAAGTATTCTGTATCGTAGTTGTCACGCCCCGGAGGGTACCCTAAACGTGACAGTCCACCGCATATGATATTAAAGCTAATGAATGACAACCTTAGTCATGTAGGAGCTTCAATATCACATGCAAGGCGTGCTTCCAAGATAGTAGGAGACTCATAGGAGTACTACATTTAAGTAGATAATAAGAGCAAGCAAGAACTTATATAAATAAACATGAAATCTTCATTTAAATAACAAATTCTTACATCATCTTAGGGGCATTCCCCCGTCTTGAATGGTCTTGATTCAACTAAATCATTAACAAAGTAAACATAACTATAACATAAGCCTACTATAGAGATTTTCTTAGAAGTCTATGTTCAAAACTAAATACATATAACTTCTCCCAAAAACTCCTAGTGGCTTTGGCTCATACCTAGCATACGGGGCTCTTCGGTGCCAATCAAAGATAATCATACTGTAACAAAAAGCTATAGGGGTATAAGCAAATCTAGCTTAGTGAGGTAATTCCCATCTACAAGACATTTCCATAAATCAAACAAGTATTTAAACAATCATATGAAAATGCACCAAACACATGAGCAAACAAATACACAAGATTAACCAGAGATCATGTGTAGCATGGATTTTACGCCCTCCATGTGGAGGGTCGGGAGGTTACAGGCCTATACGACCATCAATATTTGCAGATTTGCTAGCTCGTGCTTGCCCTGTAGACTTTTCGGCTCCTACTGGCCCATGTAGACTTTTCGTCTCCTACTAGCCACCACTACAACGTCCTCGTTTCCCCACACGAGACTAGTAATGAAACAAATGTGACTCACAAATAGGATATGCATGAATTATTTTCAATATAAGGTTATTTCATCCTTGTTAAATTCAAGTTTAAAGGTGATCAAATCAATATTCGTCATATCAATGCAAGAATCACAATTTAATTATCAATTTCTATTTCGATATTCTTAACTTATATTCAACCAATCATAAATTCAAGTGACATAATAATTTTATCTTTTCCTTATCTTCTAGTGCTTCTACCTACAAGCACACATAAGGAAATGTAACTTAGTAAAGGATTAAATCACCCATGTCGGTAGCTCCTAATCGAAGTAGTCTTTCGAGAAAGTGATCTCGGTTCCTTCTTCATCTAAAAAAGATGAAATACCCACAATGAGTCTTTCATAGAATTTCTATTCTTGAAAACTCCAAATCTATCTTAAAATCGCGGTAAAATCGGATAGGAGGAAATTCCAACTTAAAATGGCTATAACTTGCTCATTTTAATTAGGAATTTCGCATATTATATACCGTTTTCTACCTACTCGAAAAGATCTATCTATTTCTAAAACTATTTTCATCAAACTAAGTCGTTTGGGTTCCGAAAAAGTGGTGACCAGATTCACCACGAATTTTCACAAACTTGAATTCCTTCTTTTAACAAAAACTCATTTTGAAGAGATAGATATTATAATAGTTTGTAAAACCATTGAAATGTATATATACATATATTTATTGACTCATATCAAAATGTATGAAGTTAATGAAGTTGTCTCAAACCATGGAAAAGTAAAGTCTTTTAAAGATTTTGGAAAGTGAGAACTTTTGAAAAATTTCTTTTTATTTTGCTTTGAAAATATCCTAAATTATTTCAAATGAGTATTTTCTTTTCCTAAATTTAACTTCCATAGTCTTTTTAAATTTCTAAGGAATGATTTTTATTTTCTAAGCTTAGTTTCTAACACTTTTTGGAAGTAATAACAATTCTATATTTAGAGAAATAATTTCCTTGTTTCTTGAGATCATTCCATTTTCATAAAAAAAATTTCTAGTACTTGATGAAAAAGTGAAGTTTTTGTAAAGTTTTTGTTTACTTAAAAAATTCCTTCTATGTATGTTTATGAACTCTTCTAGATTTCTTAGAAAAGTTCGTTTAAGAAAATTACTTCCTACTTTCATTTCTAGAAAAGAATCTTTATTTTAAGAAAACCTTTCCTCATTTATTTTGTTGAGACAAGAATCATTATGTTCATGCGTGAATATGAATCATAAAGTTATGAAAACATAAAGAAATATAATAACTTAAAAGAATAAGCTAGTAAAGAAATAAATCAAGTATTGGAACCTTAGCTTCATCAAGGTATCCCAGGACTAAGAATAGACTAGTCTCATAAAGAAAAGAAAATGTTTTGACTTGATGATGACAAGTCTAAGACTAAAAAGACTAGTCTTAAAGATAACATGAAAATAAATAAATTGCAAAACAAATGAGCTTATATGCTCTAAATGATATATATATATATATAGCTACATAGATATATTTAGTGATATATATATAAAAGCAACATAAAGAAATTAGATTATAAACAAGAACAAAGTATGAACCTATTGTTGCTTTCTTTAACCTTCATGATTTAGAAAACACACACTAAGCTCATACTAAGTAAATGAACATAAAAAAGACTTGAAGAATTTTTACCTAAGAACTAAACTTGAGAGAGCTTTGGGAGAGAATTCTTGTAGAAAATTTGAGAGAGTAATTTTGTGTATGGAAGGTGTGAAAGAAGTGGAAGGAAGGGGGGTATTTATAGGAAAATATGGGAGGAAATTTATGTTAATTAAATAAATAAAAATTGAAACAAATTGATGAGGGAGAGGGCATGGCCTACGCTACTTGAGAGAGAGAGAGAGGGGAGTGAAATTTATTTTTTTTTTTGTATTTTTGTTAATGAAAAGTAAGATATGAAAGATCTGAAGTTGTATTGGAAATGAAAATTGTAAGAAATAGAGATATGGGTTGTAAGAGTAGATTGTAAGAAAAAGTAGAGATAGATGAATAGTGTAGAATAGTAGAAAATAGTGTAATGTAAAGTAGACATGACAATTTAAGTACCAATAGTAAGAAAATACGCATATAATTATGATATCTGATATTTTCAGTTATCGAAAAATTATAAAATTGATATTTTTGAAAATCTTATATTTTTACGAGTCTAATGGTATATTCAGAATATTTTTACTAATCCGAGCCTCGGGACACATTTTTCGAGAACTGTGTCGGTTATGCTCAAAACGAATCGCGGTTTGACTAATCTGATATTTTTAGGCTTTCTCAGGTTATTACGAACTATTCTACATACTAAACTCTTACTAACTTTCCTAGAGTTGCTTAAACGGGAATGCCGGACTTGAACGGTTGCAAAGACTAGGGTTTTGTTAACTTTGGGATTCCTGTTGACTTTCTAATTAAGTTTTAAGCTTAGATTAATCTCAAAACTTTAGGGGTTTATAATAGTAATTTGCAACCCAAATGGCTTTTTATGACAAAAACAACCTAGAAATGGATAGATCTTTTTGAGTAGGTAGAAAACGATATATTATATGCAAAATTCCAAGTTAAAATGAGCTAGTTATGGTCATTTTAAGTTAGAATTTTATCTTATCCAAATTTTGACGCAAATACTAGAATAGAAATAGAAAGTTCAAGTAGATATTCCATGAAATACTCATTTTGAGTATTTCTTTCATTTAGGTAAAGAAGTTTGGGAGGATCCATATTCGGAGGACCATTACAAGTAAAGAGTTTTTAGCAAGGATAGTCGAGTGTTTATCTCCTATGTTTTTACGTACTTGTTTGTGCTTGTAGCTATAGACACTAGAAGTAGGAAATGATGAAAATAAATTATGCATGATAATATTGGTTGAAAGAATGCTAAGCATACTGAGACATAAATTGTTGTTAATTAAATTGCATTTTATTATTATTATGCTGGAGTGTCTGCAAATTCTATGATTGCCTTAAATTACCTCAATTACATATTTCGAGTTGTATACTAATTGATTCATGCATATCACGTAGTTAGCTTCATTTTATTAACTACTATACTCGATGGGACAAGACTATAGTAGTAGGGTTTGCAAGAGCCATAAGTTTGCAAGATAGGCGAATAGGAGCAAAAAAAAAAAACTATTTCAAGATGGGCGAGTAGGAGCCAGAAATAAACTACCTAAGTTGGATTTCAAAGATGGGTTTTAAAGAGCCCGAAACACCTAACCATCGAATGGAGGAGTAAATCCATTCAAAACATATGATTTTCGGTAGATCATATGTATTGCTTGTCCACTTGCTTTAGCATTTATATGCTTGTTTAATAACTTGTTTGAAATTATTCATACGAGTACGTTAATTCAAGAATATTGTCACTAAGCTAGTTATGCTTATACCCCGATAGGCTTTTGTTATAACAGGACCAATATCTCTTGTCACGCCTCGAGGGTATCCTAATAATAGTAATCAAGAAACACTTGATTTCCATTACTAGTTTACCTTCCAGGAATGACATGATTTCAATAAATAGGATCTTTTAGTTGCTTGGATAAGATGAACAAACATCTATAAGGCATAAATTAGTAAACAACTATCACGAAATAAGATATTACAAACCATATGCTTTATGAATCCTTACAATCCTTAGCTAATGATTCTAATGCACATTACTTGCATCAAAAAGACTAATAGAGATACAGATATTCTAATCCTATACTAGTCTTTAAGCTTCTGGCTTCTAATCTCTTACCAGGACCATGCTCCTGCTAGTAATGAGCCAGGGTCGTAGAGTAAACCTGAAAGAGCTGTTGGAGTGTGAGCTAAAACACAAGCTCAGCGAATAACTAGAACTTGCCACATATTACATACAAGTTATTTATCAATCATATGAAATGCACCAATCAAACATATGAACATTAAAAGCTTAGATAACCCGGAATCCAAACAGGATGAAGATTTACGCCCTCTCATCGGGGTTGAAGGATCACAATCTATGGTCCACCTACCCAGGAGAGATTAAGCTTTTAGGAAATAATAATGTTCAATTTAGTTATTTCTTCAAACTTATCATGTTTTATCATTTATTTTCTGTTTTAGCTTTAGAAACTTCACTAAGTGTTAGCTATTTCCATGTAATACCATAAGTAGCGTCCTTCATTTACCATTTAGTTCCTACGGTATTAATAGAACAAAGGTAATCTTGCAATTAACTAATAGCACTCTTGCCTAGATAATTCAAGCATTACTAGAGATCCAAAAAACTAACACGTAGTAGGCTACCACTTACTCAAATGCTATTTATGTAAAATATGTAATGCATGACAAATTTCCTTTATGGTACCAGTAGTTTATAATCAATTTGGAGGTGATCAAGCATTACATACACTCAATCATGTTATATAGGCAATACAAACATATACAACTCTGTTATCACTTATAATAGAGTGACTTGGCAATCAATGTAATACCATACACAGTTTTCACAAACCAAAAAGTACACCAAATTTATTATCTTTTATTTAAGATTCACTAACTTTACAAGCATAACCAATGTAATAAGACTAAGTTACTCAGCTGCCCATGTTATTCAGTCGTAATAATCGTCAGGAAGGTCCTCTCCAATACCCGAGTTACTTATTGAGATAAGTAATATAGTCATTAATTATACAAGACTATATAACCTAGCTCCTATGAATACTTAAGTGTCCTAATGGTTTGTTGGGCTTCTGTGTTATTATTAATTAATTCTTTGAGGATAGCCTTAAGTACTAATTCATTGTTATCTCAAGTTGCTTAATTTGATTTTGGTTTGATACTTAAATTTATTGATTGAGTACTCGGGAAGTTTAATAATTTAGCTAACTCATTTTCATTGTCTAGAGCTATTAGTTTTCTTTTTATTTACTTAAGAAATTTTTCTTGTAAAATATAGATATCTCTATATTCACAAATTTGGATTATTTAAATTTCCATTGTTATCTAATTATTTACTATTTTATTTAAATACATATTTAGTATTCACTAGGCTCGTAAAATTTTTCCTATAAACTATTTAAATACAATCTTAATGAAAATAGATTTATTAATATGAGGATTTATTAACTCAATTACAATTATTTTCAAAAAATTTCTTCTTACCATAAAGAGTAAAAATAATAGTAATAATAATAATAATAATAATAATAATAATAATAATAATAAAATAATAATAATAATAATATAATAATAATAATAATAATAATAATAACAATAGTAATTCCGATAAAGACAATAAAATAAAGTAAAATAATTACTTTTCATAATTTTACTATTTGTATTAATTGTCTTATACATTAATTCATACTAATTGCAAGTTCTTATTAAATAATAATACTAGAACAACTTTAATCTTAAATTCATATATAATATTATTTCAGGAATGAATTTTCAAAACTTCTAAAAATTCTCTTAATAATATGAATATTAACAATTATAATTAGAAAACTTATATATTTAAATTAATTAATAAGGGTGATTTATATTTCTAAAAATTCTTTTCTGATTATTGTTAATAGGTTAAATATTTAAATATCATATATTTAATAATACTAGAAAAATATTTTATTATTTTTAAATTTAAATATTAAAAAAATTGAGGTTATATTACTAAATACTAATATTACTTATAATTCTTCCAGAAAAATAAATAAATACAGGAATAATAATAATATTTCTAAAATTATTTATATTATTAATTATTCTATAATTAAATTTAAATAACTTCATTTTTTTTTTTGAATTTTTCCGAGAGGTACACGGATGGAACACGTCCCGTGTTCCTCCCCATGCTCATCGGGGAAGCACTGTTCATCATCTTTCCCGATGAACACGATCGATTTCCAATCGATTCCGACATTAGAACATCTGGTTTTCGGCTCCTTTGAGCTCCTCTAACATCATACTACATGAATATCTCCATAAAACAGCAAAACAATAACATGTTACAAGCTTTTTCGAATCATCAAGATAGGTTAGGGTTTTCGAAAATCACCTTCGTCGTGGCTCCTCGATGAAATCCAAAGTTTCTAATGGACTTGGTTAGGTTCCTAAGATGTTCAGAAGTCAATACCAATCCTTAGATTCGAAAGGAAACACACGGAAGTAGATCAACTTACCTTGAGCTCTTTTTAAGCGTTTTTTTTTTCTAGTTTTTGTTCTTAATTTTCGAACTGGGTTGGTTGATGCGTTTAAGATTCGATTCTTAGGCTGATTCGACTACTAATATTGAGGGGTTTGATTTTGGAAAGTTTGAGAGAGGTTGAGGTCTGTTTGCTTAACCTTTTCTTGTTCTTAATATATGTTATATAGAGTAAAATATGAATGTGGGCTACGTGTTTTCTCTTTCGTAAATGATCCGAATTGCTTATAATTGTTACTGTTTCATCAGCTTGTTTTATTGTCATTATGCAAGGATGATTTGGCAAGTTTAGATTGGGCTAGAAGTAGATTTGTATTGACTTTGGTTTGAATTATTGAGGAAATTTTTGGCTCACATTATTCTAGAAGATCAAAGCCCTTAAAAACAATTGAAGAACGTCTCCTGCAAGTTGATTATATGTATATATTATTTAGATATTAATTAGATATTATTTAGTTAAATTTTCGGTAATTTATTACACTAATAGGGTATAATTTAGCTTATATATGTAAGTTTATATACAAAAAATATTTTTAATGGATCCTACAAGATGTTTAGTTTATCAAACAGTACAAATTTAAGTTTTAATTTTATGTGATCATTTGTTTAAGAAAGATTCATCTCCCGCGATTTAGGTTTTCTAAGCTTGTTGGGTCAATTTTCATTTTAGGCTCCAAGGGCTTAAGAAAACCTTAATTTGAATACTGGTATGATTCAAATCTTTGTTTGAAGTCTAGATCTTGAGTTATATATCAGTTTATATTTTTATTATGTATTTATAATTCTATCGGTTTATCTTAAGGTTGCCATTTTCTATCTATAAACATATTGGGTCGTTTACTTAATATTATTGCTGACATATATGCTAAACTAGTTACATATATTAGATTTGGATACCCACTATGAAATCTTATCAATATAGTTTATTACTAACTAGGAATCTCGAATTTTGGGGTTACATCCAAGTATAGGTTCATTATGATTCATTGTTTTAGTCTCAAGTATTTGTTGGATACAAAAGTAGTCACTTAATTGCTATATTTAGGTTTTCCCATTTAATATGTTTATTTGACAAGGATTCGGGTTTGAAATTTGAAGTTTCCTTTAATCATATCTTGAATTATCAATTCAAGATACGAAATCTCGTTTTTGGTATCAGTTGAGGTCAAAGAAGTTCTTTATTTAATTTATGGATCCTAATCTGGCCAAATTTAAATTATGTATCTAGTCTTGGGTTTTTGTTAAAAAGGTTTACTAGTTAGTTCATAACTTCTAATCTAGAGTCATCTCATACTGTGGAAATTTCCGGGGTTTATAGATTAGTTTCTAATACTTTTTGGAAGTAGTAATAATTCTATATTTAAAGAAATGATTTCCTAAGTTGTTCATTAATCTTATTTCTTAAGATCATTCTAAAGGAAATTTCTTGGTGTTTGTCAAACTAGTCTATTTGAAATTCAAAGTATTGATGAAAAGTAAAGTTTAGTAAAAATTTTGTTTAATAAAAAATTCCTTTCAATTTTATGACTTTGTAAAGCGTATGTATGTATTGAAAAATAATTCCTATGTTCTTAAAATTTATAATAAACTCCTCTAGATTTCTAGAAAAGATTTGTTAAGATAAATTCTTAAGTTCTTATGAAAAAAACTTCTTCCAACATTTATTTTAGAGAAGAACTTCTATTTTAATAAAACTTTTCCTTCTTTATCTTGTTGAGACAAAATCAATATGTTCATGCATGATCATGAATATGAAATTATAAAATTATGAAAACATAAGAAAGACATAATAATTAATGAAATAAGCAAGTAAAGAAATAAGTCAAGTATTGGGAATATTAGCTTCTTCAAGGTATCCAGAGACCAAGAATGGACTAGTCCCAAAAAGAAATAAGGAAAAGGAAGCAAATATTGTTTTGACTTGATGAAGACAAGTCTAAGACTAGAGACTAGTCTTAAGATAATATGAAATAAATAAGTAAATTGCATTAGTTGGAAATAAATAAATAACAATGAGCTTATATACTCTAGAGATTATATATAAGAACATAATTATATCTAGTTACATATATATAAGAGATTAACATAAAATCAATAATAATATGAGCAAAAGTAAAATAACAACATAGAAATACATTAATATATTTTCATGAACATAGTGTAGCTAGAGAGAATTTTAGAGAGTTTTGGGATAGTAATTGAGAGAGGAATTGGAGAGAGTTTTTGTAGTGAAATTTGTGAGTTGAAGATGTGTGAATGAAGTAAAAGGGAGGAGGTTTTTTATAGAAAATATGGAGTGATTTTGAGTGATTTAATTAAAGAAAAAATTGAAAATAAATAAGAGGGAGAGAGAGATGAGATGCGCTGGCCATGTAGGGTGAAGGGAGGAGAGATTTGATTTTTTTTTTGTAATTTTGTGTATTAAAAGTAATAATTTGTAAGATAGATATGATATACAGTTATGAAGAAGGTAAAAAGTAAAGTAATAGTTATGGTGTTGTAAGAGTAGGTGTTCGAAAAGTAGAGATAAAAGAATAGTGTAGAATAGTAGTGAATAGTGTAATGCAAAATAGATGTGACTAGTAAAATACTGGTAGTAAGAAAATACACGTATAATTACAATATCTGTTATTTTTAGTTACCGAAAAATTTCAAAATTGATTTTTTTGAAATCTTCGCATTAAATTGGTCTTAACGGTGTTATCGAAATATTTTTATTATTCCGAGCTCCGAAACACGCTTTTTGAGAACTGATCTCATTTGAGTCCGAAGGACACTCGAAATTAGCGAATATGATATATTTATGTTTCCTTAAGTTATTAGGAACTATTATCACTAATTAACTCAACTTCGTTTTCTAGGGTTAAAAAACACGGGAATTGTAAGCCCCGAAAAATTTCAGTAAATAATTCCAAAATAAACATCGAAAATAAACTCTAAAAAAGACTCTAAATTAAATCCGAACTTCAACTAATCCTAAATCACGAACGAATCCAGAAATTTCTTAATCTTGCAAAAATGAGATTCCTTAAAAATAAAATAAGAACTCAAAAGTCTCTAAATTCAAAACCACTACGTACGACAAATTCTATACTTAACTCTAACATGTAAAATCGGGTAATATGGAGCCCAAAAACAAATTATTAAAAAGTAAATAATGATTAACCTTCGAAAATAAAACCCAATCCAAGAATTCCGAAAACGTTAAGAGATATTGTAATGCCCTAAAATAAGACATCACAACCCACCACGTATCTCCTCTTGTATAGGATACGCAAAGGTCTATTATCCACAAATTAATACAACCATCACCTGTAAACACTCATAGGGTAACTCATAGGATACCAAACCTGTTGAAAATAAAACTCATACTTCATAAAACATAAACTCCTGGTTCAAGCATAAAATCCAAGTTGACATCATAGTCAACAAATTCTACATAAACTAAAAAATTGTTTACATTAAAATCTCTTCATTTAAAACCAACAATGAATCCAACTGCAATCCTAAATGATCAAAACATGTCTTTTCTTAGAAACTTGGTATATGAAGCCTAACTCTCGGCTGGGTAGTCAGGTCCACTATTGCCATCCCCGCTATCAAAGAATAAATCATAATCGGATAATCATATACTATATCTTCTTCACTTGTACTAAAATTTAAAAGAATGAGCGATGACGCCCAATACGATAACTCTAATCCAAAAACAAATGCATATGGACATACAAAAGGCAAATAACTCATGCAACTTAAACTAATGCAAACAGTCATATTATTATCTTTCTTAAGCCAACAAAACAACACAGTCTAGTTTTAGGTATACTCTAATCCTGAACTCGAAGTTACTCAGACCCCATTGAAAATCATACAACTCTTTGAAATAATAATCATATACATAAATGGATGAGTGGGTACTTCCCAAACACCCCGAATCTAGAACACCTAATTCTACCGGAATCATATCAAGGCGTGAGTCCACTAGGGACAACCTCACACTAAGATCATCAGGGTCCTCACTAGTATCATTGTCTGCCAGGTCTTTACTGGTCAAAGCCAAGCACAATCAAAACATACATTATTAAACCGAATAAAAATTAAGCTTATTAAGAAATTATGTTCCGATAAGAATTCAATCAATACTAAACTTATAGACAAAACAGCAAGCAAGGATTGGTCGTACTTTTCTTAGTTTTAGGAAATTCCAATTCTGTATCTCCTAAAAATCCTTTATCGACAACACTCAACCACAACCAAATCTCCCGAATCTCCATAATACTTCAATCAATATTAACAATTCAACAACAAACTCAAATCTCCAAATTCCTGTCAACAACATACATTTATATATTTAACAAATAAAAACACGATATAGATAATTCCTAATGTACTATAACTCCCGAAATCCTAACCTGACAAAGAAAATCATCAAGTTGCACCGTCTAACCCGATCAATCTTCCATAACAATCTATAGAATTTGATAATCCTTCAAAACCCTAATATTATATGACAACAAGAACACATAATGATCGTCTAATCATACATTATTCAACTCCATTAAAGAAAAGATGAAACTTACTGATTTAGATCACCAAAATCCAACTCACATCCACAAATTCGAATCCCAACCAAATCTAGGGTTTCCTTCATGCAAACAAATCACAAAATCCTTAGAATTTGCATGAAATTCGTATAAATCTGATATGAGAACATTATACTTACTTGTTTTAATCACAACACTCACTTCTTATTTAATTGAGGCAGATCAAATCCAAGATCTAAATCTTTCCCACGTTTTTCCTTTAAGAACACCACAAAACCCCAAGCAAACTCATACAAATTCGTATTTAATCCATGAGAAAAGGTTGAAATTACTTACTTTGGATTGAAAACACCGTCCGGATGATTCTCTAAGCCTAGATCTCTAAGAAAACTCCAAAACTCTCTTATACGAAGGAGAAATATGAAATGATGTTTCTGTCAAAACTGTTTTTCGCGTCTCGTATTTATATAAATTTGGTCATATGTCGGCCCTACACCGGCAGCATACATGTAGATCTGGCCGGCGTACACCTTACACGAGCGTTGGCAGCGTTCATCGGAGCTTTGATTTCCCAGAACTTCAATCTTACTACATATGAGGGCAAATCCATGCCCTACGCCGGCAGCGTTCCCAGCCGGTGTTAAGATAAACCCTATGACACCATGGCATTCCATCTAGCGTTAAGAAAAATGCTACTGTTCCCATCCTACACCGTCTCTATACCGGCGGCGTAGATTCTACAGGAGGCAGCGTACAATCTGTCAAAAATTGCAGAAATCCGAACTTTAATATTTGTCCTACAACCAAACTTAAACTTTTACAATTTACTTGTTTTGACCTTAAACTCATCCTATATCATCTCATGATTCATGATTCATTATTTTCATCTTTATTTTTGTATTTTACAGATATTAAATACTTACAAAAATAAAATTTAAAATAAAATTTCTCAAACTAAATATGTTATATAAACATAAACCCAGTTTCCAAATTGGCAAAGATCTAAACCGGAAATTCACCCGGGAACCCTAAATAGAATACAATAGTTTAAGTCTAGCAATCTACATTCTTAGTCTAGAGGCCGAGGTGTAGTTTAAGTATGTAGAATAACTCGTAGTAATATAAGATCGCTTAAAAAATCATATTGGTAAATTTTTGACCTATTTCGAACCCGTTGGAAAATAGACTTCGAAAAGCATGTCCCGGGGCTCGAGATATAAAAAATATACCATTAATACCGTTAGAATCGTATTTTCATAGGAATTTCAAAAATATTAGTTATATAATTTTTCAATAACTAGAAATATCTTATTTTGCAATTATATTCGTATTTCATTTATACCGGTAATTAACTACTCTTTTGGTACTATTCACTACTATTCATTATACAATTTTATTATTCTTATAAACCCTTAAAATTTTTAAATAAATATTTTATATATTATAGAAAATTCTGTTTTTTCAAAATTTAGTTCGTTTCAGATTTTTACGGGATCAGTTTCTATTTAAGACCCGTTACTAAAAATAAAATAAATTAATTTAATAATTGCAAATTATTTGAAAAATATTTTTATTTCATAAAATAATTTTTTAGAATTTTTCGAGTCATAAAAATATCAATTATAGCTCACATTTGCGTATTTTGATCATACCGGTAACATATTTGTTGAAATACTAAAATAATTCAAATAATTATTTAATTTTATTTATGAAAATCCTGCCACTCATTTAAAGATATATTTCTTAATTTTATTTTATATATTTTATTAATAAAAAGTACTTTTTCAACCCATACTTTAAGTACACTTCAATTGTCACTTCTACACATTAATCATATTTTCTTTCACTCATTTTACACTCCATTTCCCCATAAATGGCAGTTGACCACACTCTTAAAAATAGCCATTTTTCTTTTATTTTATTGATTTATTTAATGATTTAAAGTCTCATTTAGTTAGCAAATTAAGTAACATAAGTTACACTTTCAAAATTCAAGTTACAAGACAATTAAACTTTTCTCTCTCTCTCCTTGGAATCACGTGCAACCCTTCCCAAATCTGCCATTGTTTTATTTTTTTTCTTTCAATTAATTGACACACATTAATACACTCCTCTCTCTATTTAATACCTCTTATTTATAATCTTTCCTTCTTTGAAACCCTACATTATTTACTCTCTCTTTTTCCTCTCTTTATCACTTTCTTAGCCTTGTTCTTGTGAAGATACAAGCTGCCCCATTTCCATTTCTTGCTTCTACACTCCATTTTTGAAGATCCTTTGAGTAAACCTTCTTCTTAAGCTTCTATAGATACTATAGGTTGATTATATGGAGGTTTCATGCATCAAAGGACTCTCCATAATGCCTAAGGCTAGAGATGATGGTGCCAAATCTTTGAAACACTCCTCTTGTTGATGATCTATAATAATATTGCTATATTTGTTGTTTATTAGACTTTATTATCTTCATATTTATATTATACTTTGTAGATCTAAATTTTTATAAAGCTTTGGTTATGTTTATGTTTAGATCTATAGGTTTAGGGCTTACTACCATGCATTTCTTTTATATTCATATTCATATTATGTGTAGATCTTGGATTTAAACTTGAATAAAAATAGTGAAATTCGTATCTTGGCAAAACCCATATTTAAAAACCCTCTTCCAAGTCTCAAAATGGAAGTTTTAGTTGAGAAAATGAAGGTTTAGTGGATGTATATCATCAAGACTTCTTTTTACAAGAATCAAAGGTGATTTTCAAAAGTTACTTTCAAAAATAAAAATCATATTTTCGGATTTAGGCCAAGGCATAGTTTAAAAACATGTTTTCCAACTCAAAAATGAAGTTTTTATTCAAGAAATGGAAGGCTCTTAAGATAGGATATGTAAAGGATGAATTTTCCTAAGTTTAGATGGATTTTATTAAAAGATATGTCCAAAAATAAATTTGGTAAATTCGGATCTCAACCAATACCAATTTTGAAAACCCATTTTTCAATACCAAAATGAAATATTTGTTTAGAAAATGGAAGGCTTACGGAATAGGTATCAATAGGAGATGTTTTTGATAAGTAAATGGTAGATCTACTAGTAGAAATTATCAAAAATAGGAAGAGATTACAAAATATGAAATTTGAGTTTTATCTAAATTTTATAAATTCGGATGGTTTCAAGACCATGCCTTAAAAACCCTTTTATCAACTTCAAAACTTGTATTTTATATGAAAAATGAAGAGTATAGGTCATAGATATCATCAAGAAATCATTTTTATAAGTTAAGATGGGATTTGCTAAGAAAAATATGTAGAACAAGGAGTAGAAATAAAGTAGGAAAATTTTAGTTGTTTGTTATTTTAAGAAATTTGTAATAATTGAGTAATAGCATGAAAACACTTACTTTCCAAACTCAAAGGTATGGTTGAGCCTTAATTTTTTAAGTATCAAATGATTTTTACTTAAAGGAATCACCACAAAAATAATTTTTACAAAATTAGGATTTTGGGATGAACCATATTTAAAAACATGTTTAGAAAGTGTAAAATGAGAATTTTTATTGAAAAAAAAGGCATTAGGGAATATACATAATGAAGACTTAATTTTAACAAGAATAAATAGGCTTTATCAAGAAATTTTTCTAAAAACAAGTAGGGATTGTCAAGAATACAAGAAGAGCCTTTCAAGTTGATTTTTCATAAAGATTTATAAAGAAAAAGTTTTCTAAAAATATCTTTTATTCAATATCATCAAGAACATGTATATTATATATATATATATATATCTCATGACATATCATTTATGGTAGTAACTTATTCATATTACATGAATACTTACATTGGATAGTAGAAACTTCTTGAACTTTCACAAAATCAATTTTTCCATTTGGATTTCGCTACTGTTCTGATCTGATCCGATCTTTTCAAAGCCTCAAAGTTTTCAAAACTTAAATATGATATTAGAATTAGATAGATCTTTTGAAGTAGATAGAAATCGATATATAATTTGCTAAATTCCGAGTTAAAACGACCAAGATATGGCCGTTTTAAGTTAGAATTCCTGCTTAGGACAAGAATTACGAATTTGATAGTTTGCATAAGATAGTTTGGATTAGTTAAGTGATGAAATACTTATTAGGGTATTTCTTTCGTTTTAGGTGATCCTGAAATCGATGATTCCCTACAACCGGATTACTTTTACTAAAAGACCAGTGATCCAATGGCCAAGTGAGTTTTCCTCTTATTTTGTTACCTTGTTTGTGCTTGTAGCTAGTTGCATTAGAATTATAGGAACAAGATAAACGCCGATATGAATGGGGATGGGATAATCGATGAGATTTTGATGTATATATGCCAAAGAATACTAAAGCATATCGAAACCATGAGTTGATTGGATAACTGCACTGTTCATATTATTTCTATTTATGTGGATGATATTGGTTGGTCACTCTAAAGAATGTATGAATGATTTGACCTAAGCAAAAATTAAATTGGTCATGCATCGCATCAAACATGTTGCATTTGGTAGTGTGCTACTCCTATGCAGGTCTATCGGTATGGTCCGAGGACTCGTTTGGATAATGAGACTGTAAACCCCCGAAAATTTCATAATTCTTAGAAAATAATCCTAGAAGTCTAAATATCAAAATTTAAATCCCGAAAATCGACTCTAGTTAAAACCAAATTCTAAAGCAAGTCAAACACAGAAACGAAACCATAAAACACGAACCAAGTTAAAACTTAATTCTAAATAAGATCAAAAAACGAGATTTCTTAATTTGAGAAATAGGGAATCCTAAAAAACAAAATAGAAAATCTAACTATCGGTTAAATCAACATCCGTACATCAATCAAATCACCTAACCGTTTCCTAACACACAAATCAAGACAATATATCCAAATAACGATCGACAACAAAATGCTAGGATCTTAAAACCCTTGTTGAATTTCAGAATCAGAAATTTCAATTTTCACCAAAAGTCAAACTAAGTCAATTTATAACCCTAGACTCGGTTAGACGATCTCGAGAACTAAGGACTATTAAATAATCATAAATAAAATAAGATAAACCATAGATATCGAGATAAGAATATAAAACGATCAAAACTCGAAAATTATATGATCTTACGAATAACTCGACAAAACCGGAAGTCAAACCGGAACCCTAAAAATCAACAAAGCCTGTAACAAACCCTAGTGTTTAATATCCGACAATCCCGCAATCTCGAACTCTAGAAAACGAAATTAAGTTAATGGCTTAAAATAGTTCGTAATAATATAGGGTAACATAAAAATATCAGATTCGCGAATTTCGAGTGTCCTTTGGACTCAAACGGGATCAGTGCTCGAAAAGCGTGTCCCGGAGCTCGGAATATTAAAAATATTCTGTTTATACCAATAGACTCGTAAAAATATAAGGATTCCAAAAATATCAGTTTTAGAATTTTTCAGTAGCTAAAAATTACAGATATAGCTCGATTACGCGTATTTTTATTACTACCGGTATTTTATATGTCTAGTCTACTATTTATAGTACTATTCCTACTATTCATTACTATTTCACTATCTCTACTTTTTCTTACACCTATTTTCTTACTTTTTATATTTCCAATACACCTTATATCAAATCATACCTTATATATTAATTATTTTCTTACAAAATTCACTCAAAAATCAACTCACTCCCCCTCTAATACATCATGGCCGGCGCTACTAGCCTCTCTCTCCCTCTCAATTATTTTTCTTTTTTAATTTATTTTATTACATCTAAAATTCACTCCAAAAATTCTATAAATACCCCTTCTTCCTTCATTCTTTCACACAATTCATTTCACTATCAAAACTCTCTCAAAATCTCTCCACAAACCTTCTCTTCAAGAATTCTCTCTACCAAAACTCTCTTAAACCAATTCCTCACAAAAATCATTCCTTATACATAAAATTCTTACCACATACTACTACTCACGTAATACCTATTTCATTTACCATCTTTATATCACATAAACCTTAGGTAAAAATTCTCATATTCACTTATCATGTCATATAACTTAGCATGAGTTTAGTGTATGTTTCTTAGACTCATGAGAGTTAAAGAAGCAATAATTTATTCATGTTTTGTTTTTGTTCATGTTTCTACTCTTTTCTTTAGTTAATATTTATGTTTATTATTATTGTTATTATTTTCTTCTAATCTAACTTATATAAAGTATTATGTATATTATGTATATATATATTTTTAGAGCATATAAGCTCATTTGTTATTTATTTACTTTCAAGTTATGCAATTTATTTATTTCATGTTGTTATTAAGACTAGTCTTTCTAGTCTCAGACTTGTCCATATCAAGTTAAAATAATCCATTTATTTATTTTCTTTAATCTTTTGGACTAGTCCACTCTTAGTCCCGGGATGCTTGATGAAGCTAAGGCTCTCAATACTTGACCGGGATATCTTGATGTAGCTAAGGTTTCCAATACTTGATATTTTATTTTCTTGCTTATTTATTTCTAGTATTTTCTTATGTTCTTATTACTTTATATGATTATAATACTTGCATCTACATAATGTTAATGTCTCAACTAATCTAAAAATAGAATTTTACTTTAGTAAATGAACTCAAAACTAGATTTTAGATTATGTGATTTATCACAAAATCATGAAGTTATTATCAACAACATAGAAATAGAGTTTTCTCAACGTTTTCTTAAATAACAAAGATAGATTTCCCAGGAAACATAAGAAATAAATATTTTCTTTGTATATTATGCTAACCTAAGCTTTAGTAAAATAATTTGTTAATATTAAAAGTTTTTACAAAAAGCTTAAGATTTAAACTCTTTTAAACTCCATGACAAAATCAAGAAACAACTAGTTAAAGATAAAATCAACCCATAAAGTTACAAACTCACTTAGGAAAATAATGATTTTCAAGTCCCTAAAGAAAAGACTTATTTTCAAAAATACAAACAAGATAAGATTAGAAACAAGTGATTTTACCAATAAAGATTATTCTTTTCGAAAGAAATAAAAGAACAAGTTTTAGAAAACAAAAACTTATATTTTGAATAGAGGCAAGACTCAAGAACCATTCTAACATACAAATTCATAAGGAGGTTTTTCAACAACTTAATACACTTTTGGTAAATTTGATCTTTTAATCACTAGAAGTAAAACTTATGAAAAACTAAGGTTAAAAGAAAATGTATTTGTTCTTAGAATGAAGAAAATAAAATAAGAATATGCTCATTTATAACAACCTAGGAAAATATAAAGTTTCTTTAAATACTTGAAAAGAAATTTTCAAAGTTAAAAGTTAAAATGAATTGTTTTATGAAATAAATTGTTGAGACATTACTATTAGAATTTTGCATATAAAGTGAGCTTACTTATATACTCAAAGTATTTATCAAAATATATTTATACATATATTGTTACAAAAGGATTTCATTTAAAATAAAATTGAGTTAGAAATGGATTTGCAAAAGTTTAGAAATAATTCGTTTTAAATCTGTACCCAACGTTTTCGGAACCCAAATGACCTTATATGACAAAGATAACCTTAGAAATAGATAGATCTTTTCAAATAGGTAGAAAACGGTAGATTATATGCTAAATTCCGAGTTAAAATGAGCAAGCTATGGCCATTTTAAGTTGGAATTTCTTCTTATACGATTTTACCAGGATTTTAAGAAAAGTTTAGAATCTCCAAGAATAGAAATTTCATGAAAAACTTATCTCAGGTATTTCTTTTGTCTAGGTGACGAAGAATACGAGAATACCCTACCCAATGATTACTACGACTAAGAAGATAGCAAAATGGACGAGTGAGTTATTCCTCTTAATTTCGTTACCTTGCTTGTATTTGTAAAGTAGTAGTATTAGCATACTAAGAAAAGATAAAAATGGATATACATGTGGGGAATTTGGAATTATGGGTATATATGTGATTCTATGTTTATGCGTAAAATGAGGATTAAGAATATCGCAACTTCAAACAGTTTGTTTAAATAATTTTGTTTACTTACTTGTATGATTGCTTGTTAACTGCCAAATTGATTGATCGCCTCCTAATAAACCTTAATAAGGTTTAGCTTAAGAAAAATAAAATGCTCATGCATAGCATCCACCGAGTCACATCTTTTTCGAAAGGCTGCTACTCCTATGCATAGAGTTGGATTGGCTGTGATCGTACGGTGCCACGGGCCATGTTCCTTCCTGGAGAATCCAAATCGCTCGGGTAAAGCGACTCTAGGTTCAGAGCCAAGCCAACCGAACGCTGTGGGTGAGGACCTAGGGACTACTAGTAGAAGGTCGAGGACCTTCAACCCCGATTCCCTAACCTTTGATACGGAGGGGTAAATCCGTTCTATATATGGTTTCTGGATAACTATATATATTTGCGCAATCATGTGATTATTGCATTGTATGCATAGCATATGCGTGAAAGTCTAAATGGACTTGTTTGAAAATATGGTGCGAATGATAAGGAATATCTCACTAAGCTAGTTGAAGCTTATATCCCTATAGATTTTGTTGAAACAAGTATACCCATGGCTTAAATTGAGGATCATGACGTTAAGGATGTCATGGAGAGATGTTAAGCTTCTATGAAGGAAATGAAATCATAAGATGAAGTAATTTTGTAAGGTTCTTTATATGTAATGACTTATTAATTAGTAATGTATATTTATTGAAGACAATAGAGGGATATGCCCCTAAGAATTGTAATATGTTTATGTTTTATGATAAGTATTCTCTTTGCCTTGCTACTTATTTATTATCAATATAAATTGCGCTACTCCAATGTGTTCCCTTGGTTGTGATGTACGCCTTGTACATAATATGGAAGCCTTTGCGTGACTGAGGAAGTCATTCCTAGGTTTTAGTATTGTGTACGGTGGACTGTCACGTTTAAGGTACCCCTCGAGGGGTGACAGAGACCCGGTATCAGAGCTCATTCATAGGAAACTAAGGTGCACTGGGGATTCATTCCATGTATGAGCTTAGCCGAGTCGAGTGCTATGAGTCGGGGGGCTCAGGGACTAGCAGCGGTCATATAGACTTTCAATACCATCCTTAACCCAAGATACGGAAGGCATAAATCCGTTCTGTGTATGGGTTCCAGATACCCATACATAATTGTCTGCTCATGTGTTTGTTCATGCATAGCATATAGATGATTTATAACTTTCTTGTTATGGTACAAAATTAAGGGAATTCTCCTAAGCTAGTATAGCTTATACCCCAATAGATGTTTGAATGAGCACGTTATCTCAAGAATGCTAAGTGGGGACCAAGATAGTTGGAGCCGAATATGACTTCAGGATTCCGATAGGAAGTAAAAATGCTTGAAGACATTAGCTAGGTTTTGTGAATTGCTTTGTAATAGTTCTATGTAGTGAAATCTTTTGATGAATTGAAATTGAAGTATAGTGATTTGTATTTGAAGTATAACGAATTGTATTTCCTTTACATTGTTACTTAAGTTGTATCAATATGAAATGTATCACTCTGATGTGTCTCTTCTATGTGTTAGATGCCTTGTATATCGTATGGAAGCCTTCGTGTGACTGAGATGATCATTCTTAGGCTTTAATATTGTGTATGGCGGACTGCCACATTTAGGGTACCCTTTGGGGCGTGATAGGAATGCCGGATCTAAATTCTAGGGTTTTTACTAAACTTTTGTTGACATTTAAGATTCCGGTTAACTTCTAATTATAAGATCAAACTTAAATTTAACAAAAAATTTTAGGTGTTTACACCTTGGCTTCGGGAGGAATTTATTGCACTACTCGCCATTCATAATAAGCCACATCCCAAACCACTGTAAAAATATCTACAAAAATACCTTTGTAGATAATATTGGCATCCTGGTTCAGTCTATTACTTCTTTCTTCTTCTTATACAGCCTCAAAGGTATGCTTCACATAAGTCTTGGAGGTCCTCTTTCTAGCACGACACTTCACTCTCTTGGCTTTTATTAGGAGAGGCTATGAGGAAACATGTCTTTCTTCTTCTGATGGTTGTTATGGTGGTTCAGGGGACATGAGTCTGTCATCCTGAGTTATTGCAGCTTCTCCGGGCAATATTATTGGAGATGATACCATAAATCTCTTCCTCCATTGCCTGATCTTATGTTGCCTTTTCTACTCTAGTAATTTCTTTTTCTTCTTGCATGGCAGCAACAATGTCAGCTTTAAGAGTGTAAAACTCTTCATCTGGTGGTAGCTAGTTAGCTGATGTAGCTGATTCTTCAACTGGTGGTTCATTTAGGTTAATGCCACCAAAGACTATGGCATTGTCTGTTTCTTTTATTTCCTCAACTGTAATGACCACTTCATTGAAAGCATCTCTATCGACTTGGTCATCCATTGCCAAACTTTCTTCTATTTCTTATTATTGCTGTAAGGGTGGTAGATTGATACATTGGTAGAAGTTTTTGTCTGTTGGCTCTCCTAAATCAACATCATCTGCAATTGTTGAAGCACCTTCTACCACAATTCTAAAAATGTTCCTATGGATAACAGTGACAATTTCTTCATCATAGTTTGGGTTATGATCCTCATTTGATGGCTCATCTTGTAAGATCTGCCTCCTCCTTTTTGGGATAGGGTTCCTGGTTTTTCGAGAGAGATGGACTTAGTGAGGGTTTAAATTGAAGCTATAATGTTCTTGGGGTAGGCTCCAAAATGGTTTTTATGCTTGGGTTATGGCTTCATTGTCCTCACATATGTTGTGAGCATGCGACTTAAGCATTGGTTATGGAATGGTGTAGGTGTTGATGGTTCAGTGTGTGTCCCAAAGTGTACCTCAAACGCGATAGTCCACCATAATCATATTAAAGCTTAAGCATGACTACCTTAGTCATCCCATAAGCTTCGATACCAAGTGTAAGACATACGTTCACGATCATAGAGGACTAACTTTGAAACAAATTATTTAAAAAGACATTCGTACAGAGATTAAGAATGGAATCAACTTAAACATCTTAACAAAATATTAAAGGGAATTCTCTTATCAAAATATAAGGTCTGTTAACGTCTATCAAAATAAATACATTGGAGATTTACTTAGAAGTCTAAGTCTACAACTAGTCTTTAACTTCATCCAAAAACTCAATTCAAAAGGTAATACCTGAGATAAATAATCCCGGGGCATCAACCATAGATAGGGGTGCTTCAAAAGATATCTATAAGGGGCTAAGCTTCTTGCTTAGTGAGAATTAATTCTATAAATAAAGTACTCAGACAATCAATATTCAAACAAGTTAATTAACAAGCATATGAGATGCAATCAAACATGTGAACAAACAATATATACGATTTTTCGAGAATCATATGTTTGAATGGATTTACTCCTCCATTTGGTGGTTAGGTGTTCTAGGCAACAAGCCATAGTTCGCAAATAAAGTTCTTGTAGTTTTTATGTGAGCCAATACTAGTCGCCAAATTGTAGTTATTTCGGGATCCACCATTTTATTATGGGTTATCAATGCCATGAGTAGAATTTTAGGTTCTACGGGTCTCATTACTATGCCCTTATCCCACCAAAGGTATAGTAATGAATGCAATGTGACTCACTACGTATCATGCATGAATCATTTTATTTAAGTACTCATGGCATAATATTAGATATTTTAAAAGTGATCATAGAGTTAATAGACAATTATTCCTATACTAAATCATACAATGATTAATTAATAATTCCCATCCCGATATACTTAACATAATTTCAATCATATAAGTAAGGCACATGCATTATTATTTCATCTTTTCCTAACCCTACTGGTGCTAAACTACAAGCAAAAAAATATTAGTATAAAAATGTAAGAATTTAAACTCACTCAGCCATTGTAACAGAAGCTTCTAGTCATAATAGTCCACAGGGAAGGGAAACTCAGACTCCACGTCTATATACAAGAGAAATATAAAAAATGAGTTTTTTTTGGAAGTTCTACTTAAACTTGTAATTCTATTTCACTAAGTTTGTCAAAATTCATGTGGAGTGAAATTCCAACTTAAAATGGCCATAACTTGCTCATTTTAACTCGGAATTTCGCATATTATATATCGTTTTCTATCTACTCGAAAAGATCTATCCTTTCTTAAGGTTATTTCCTTCATAAAAGGTTCTTTGGGTCTCTAAAAGATGTGGTACATAATCAATACGAAAATTCCAATCTTTAAACATGATTTTTCTAACTTTGTATCAACCAAAAATTCCATAGAAATCATATAAATATATATATAGGTGAAAATCCTTTTAATACATATGAAACTCATGCTATACACATCATTCTAATGATGCTGTCTTAACCAATGATTTTTCATTAAACAATCGTCTTAGGAGTTGAAAAAGTGAAGATTGACAAAATTATATTAAGTTGTTAGGAAATAAAACTAAGGATTTTTAATTCATTAAATATGAGATATAATTTATTTTCCTAGAATCTTAAAAGATAATTCTTTTATTCAAAAACTTTAGTCTTTCTAAGTTATTATCAAATCTTATTCCCTAAGTATACTTCACTTGGTGAGTTGATTCTTAATTTATTTTGAAAAACTTATGTTGGTCTTTGTATTTACTAAAAATACTAGTAAGGATTTTATATAAAAATTTCTTATAGAACAATATTATCAATCTTAAGGTCTTTTAATGGTAGTTTGAAAATAAAACAAAGAGTTCCTTAGTTATTTTTGTAAAAGCTTTGTATGTTAACAATGTTAGAATATACGATGATTTTTGTCAAAAAAAAAAAAAATCTTTGAAAAGTATTTGGTTGAAATAAAATTCTAAGTTTTAATGAAACTTTTTCCTAAGTGATAAAACTATACTTTTAAAGTAAGTTGAGCTTGTTTTCTTTTATTTTAAGAAAGAAATTTTTATTCCTTATTAAGACAACAATCAATTTGATCATGCATGAAAAATGAGTATGTAGCTAGTGACACAACAAAAATGATAAGAAGAAGATTGGAAAATATAAGAATGAGCAAGACATAATATCAAGTGTTAAAAGTCTTAGCTTGATTTCAAGGCTTCCAGACTTAGCCATAGGCAAGTTAAAAAAAAAAACAAAAGAAATAAGAAAATCGTTTTGACTTGATAAGGATAAGCTCAAGACTAGAAATGGAGGGAGAGGTGGTATTTATAGAGTTTTGAGAAGGGAAAATTATGTGATTAAAATAAATTGAAAAAGGAAAAAATTATGTGTATGTGTGGAGAGGGGGCGCCGGTTTTGGTAGAGGGAGAGAGAGAGAGTTGTTTTGATTTGTTTTGTATTGTATTTTTGTTAATTAAAAGTAATAAGTTGTAAGGTGTGATGTGATTAAAGATGTAGGGGAAAAGTAAAACGTATGAAATAGGTATGGTAGAGTGTAAGAATAGGTGTAAAAAAAATGGAGATAAATGAATAGCGTAAAATAGTACTATGAATAGTAGATAAGACAAATTAATAGCGGTAATAAAGAAAATACATGTAATTGAGCTCTATCTGATATTTTTAGATACCAAAAAATTATAAAATTGATATTTTTTAAATCCTTGTATCTTTACGAGTCTAATAGTATTATCGGAATATTTTTACTGTCGGGTGTACCAGGGCATGATTTTCAAAAACTGATCCCATTCGAATCCAAAACACACTAAAAATTAACAAATATGATATTTTTAAGCTTCCTTATATTATTATGAACTATTTTCCACAACTAATTCAATTCCGTTATTTAGCGGTTAAGAGCGCGGGATTGTCGAATTTAAGTCTACTAGGTTTTGTTGTAGATTTTTTGACTTTATGGTTTCCGATTGACTTCTGGTTTAGGGCTTAATCATAAACCATATCTTAAAATTTAGGGGCTTACAGTATGTATGGGAAAGGTTAAGTGTATATAAGGTGGGGAATGTATATGGGTAGGTGATGTCTTTGGGGATGGAATGTGTGTTGGATGAAGGGGTGATGGGACATAGGTGAAAGGTAAGGGTGGTCTAACATCATTGTCAATCATCATCTGGATGATCTGACTCAGTCAGGATCGATTCAAGTATAGGTCGTTTAGATTTCTTGGGTTGAGGAGGAGAACCATGAGTAAATAGATCCATAATCTGCTTCATTGTCTGCTTCAGATCTCCCATATCCTCATGATATTTCTTCTCAAAGGAAGCCAACTTTTCCTTCATATCCCTTACTTTAGTTTCTAGTTTGTCGAAGTTGGCTGTTGATGGTTGAGATGAAGTTGGTTAAACAAATATACTAGGGTACTTTATCTCATGCTTTGTATGTGCTGCTAATGGTTCTTGAGAGATAGTGGTAGGGCTCAAGTTTAGTTCATCCATTACCCTTGCTGCTAGTGCAACATCAAACTGAGCTCTTACTTCCATCAACTTCCAATCTCTAAATGATCTTTTCTAGTGCTTTCTGAATTTTCACACTACATCTATTAGCCTTTGCTTTGGCCATAGCTCCAAATTCTTTAAAATCTTAGTTATTAAGCCACCTAAGAATATTCCTTTACCCTATAAGATGGCTTAGGTTCTTATTTTCCAAGCCACCAACAATCTAACATTCATCCTTCTTCTCAGCATCATGTTAATTAAAGGGTGTAACTTTGCATCTGTTATGGTTCATGCACCTTCTGCCTTAGAGAAAATGCTCCTGATGAGCAAGTAGTGCAACATTCTAGCACTTGAGCTCTTAAAGTTCGAGGTAGTGGTCTTGAAGGGTTTAAATGTGCCTTCAATCTCCTCAACTGCAAATTGTTTCCACTCTTTCTAGAGACTAATGTAGGTAGCTTCTTAAACTCTTCATCTTCAAGGATCTCAACATCCTCATACAAGCCTATGGCAGTAATAAACTGTGTCATTGATACTTCCCTATACTCTCCAAATGCAAAGAAGTGTAAGGAGTCTCTCATCTATGGCACACTCCACCCAGTTTTGAAACTGGCCATAAAGGCTATGGTCACTTCACCATAAGCTTCTTCTATGATCTCAAACACTTTTTGCCATGCCAAGTTTATGAAAAATCTCCTAAAATCCTCTTCCATCATAACTCCTCAATACATCCTAATGCAACATAGCATTTACAACAATCTTTTTCCTTACTAAATACAAATTATACTTCTCCCTATCTTCATCAGTTAAGTCTACTGGGATTGATGGTTGGGTACTTACTTGTGTTGAAGACCTAGACTCATGTCTAGCCTTTTTGAATTGTTTTTTGATTTTTGGTTATGATTTTTTGGGAGCCATTTCTGCAAAAGAATATAAGCAACATAAGTGTTCATGTATTGTATCAAAATAAATAGAATCTTACCCTAGTTTATCTTCTTCAAAACCTTAGGGAATATTTTTTCAACACTTTTTTTAACAACTTTTCATCAGCCACATTGTTGTCCTAAGTTCATTTTACTGCCTTTAATGTAATTTGAAACAAGCTAAGCATATATAAAACTTCAAAGAAGATCCAGAGTCACAACAAAGTTTGTGATAGATTAGCCAAAATTTTAGCTTGTAAAGGTGCATAAGACAATTATATCAACCTATTTTTATTGTTAAGTAGATTATTTTCCATTGAACATTACAGATATTAAGAATTCTGTACAAATTGAAATCCTAGGAATACACACAAATCTGACAGTTAATCTCAAATAAAATGGTAAAAATAAAGAAAAAGTACGAATATGAGCTTACCTTAGCAATTTTATGTTTAAAATATTAAAAATGAATGATTTTTGGTGTTTTTATGTGTGCAAGGTTTATCGACGATTTTGAAAGCTCCTATCAGGTTTGTTGGAATTTTGAATGCAGTATTGAAAAAAAGGGAATGAACGGTATTTGTGCTTTTATATTAAGATGTGTCACAGGACAAATTTTTAGACTTGACTTAAGGTCACGGCTTATTTATTCAAAAAAGAATTAAACAATTGAGACTTTAATGCAAGTCGTGGCTTATTAAAATAATTAATAAAATAAAAGAATCAAGGCCTAAATCTAGGCCTTTATTTAAAACCTACAAAAAGAATAAAGAATTAGACTCATCGTGGCCTAAAGTTGAGGTCTCAACCAAAGCTCAATTGAATCTGTAAAATGAAATTCGTTCAATTATTTGTGTCGCAGTCTTGTCTTGAGGCCACACTTATAAAATGGATCTACTATAAAACACTTAAAAACATCTTTAAAAATGTGGATTAATCCAAATACTCATTCAAATCCTTGTCATTCATCCATTCAAACAAAGAATTTCATGAAAACATCATCATTCAAAGATCATTCATAAAATCAAATCAAGTTTCAGCAAGGCCTGAATAAAGTTTTTACAACCCATCAAAATAAACAAACAAACACAAACTTTTCTTTAGGAAAACACTCGGCCTTCTCAAAATTCAAAAAGTCTTCAGAAACAAACATCAAACATCCTTTCAATTCTAGCAACTTCTACAAACAAAAGAAAGGTAGGAATCATCCTAGGAATCTTTCTTTTTCAGTTATTAGGTTGTTCCCTTGGGTTGGCTTAAGTATTGGCTGGCAAAGATCCTTGTGTTCTCCCTTAGAGGAATTTTGAAATCTATCCTAGTTCGGTCTCCAAGTTATGAATTGCAGCTGTATGGTTTCTCAAAGTTGTATCAATGGTATGCTGCCTAGCCTCATATGGTTTAATGAATTGAGGAATCAATTCCTCCAAAGAAATCTTAGTAACCTAAGGAACACTAGACCCTTAACCGTGTTGTTTCTGAAAGCTCGGTGGGTTCAAATCGGATTGTTGGAAATTGTTGTTACTTTACCTAAAGTTTAGATGGTTTCTCTAGCCAGGATTGTAAGTGTTATTGTAAGGGTCATTCTTTTGTGCATTGAAATTGCTTACATAGTCCACTTTCTCAGAAGTCATTCCCTCAAAATTGCCATCAATCATGCTCACTTGGCCACTACCAATGGTCATGCTGTCCACTTTCCAACTCAAGGCTTCTATCTTGGAGGTCAAGTTAGTCACCACATCAAGCTCAAAAATTCCTCCACTCTTCTCTTTCTTAGCTTTCACAGAGGACCATTGATGGTGATTATTGGTCATGTCCTCAAACAAGTTCAAACATTCTTTAGGGGATTTATTATTCAAGCTCCCTCCTATTACTATGTCTATTAGCTGTCTAGTGCCATAATTCAACCATTGTTAAAACTCTGAACCTAGGTCCACTTAGTAGGTCCACTTAGTAAGTCCATGGCATGGGTAATGTCCTAGCAATTCCTTCCACCTCTCAAAAGATTCATATAAAGTCTCAAAGTCTAGCTAGTGAAAGGAAGCTATATATGCTCTAAGCTTAACTATCTTAGATGGGGGAAAGTATTTCCTTATAAACTACTCAGCCATCTTGCTAAGACGTTATGGAGTTTCCAGGCAATGCATTAAGTCATTTCTTTATATTACCTCTCAGGGAAATTGCTACAAATGAGTATTTGGATCTTCATCCTGAAGTCCATCAAATTGAACATATTGTTGCACCATCTGGATCACGTTTAGCTTTATCACAAAGTTATTAGCAACAACTATAGGCCTAGCTATACTGGTGTTGGCCCCATCCAAGGTTGGCCTACTATACATAATTCTAGGATGATTTATTTCCATAAGGTCAACTTCCTCCTAAACTTCCCCTCCACCATTTTCCTGATCTGTTCTAGCTCCCATATTCTCTAGAATTAGCCCTTGTTTCTCTCTTGCTAACCTTATGCTAATACATCCTATTCTTTGTGGCTCTAGAGTGAAGAGAAACAAAGGGTGAGAATGACTCCTAGTCATGATCCTATATTTTTATTTTAAAAGAATTAGTCTACAACAATACTATGTCATAAGAGACAAACATCAACTAAAATGACTAAAACAACATATTGTACAAAAAAGAATGAAACAATAAACAAATAAATGAATTAAAGAATAAAAGAATTTGTAGAAAAATAAACAAAACTACACAAAAAAAAATTAAAACAGAACTAAATAGGAATATTTACAAACAAATGAAAGGCTATATACAGAAACAAAATAATGACAGAACAGAAATATAAACATCATGTACATATATACAATAGAAAAAAAAAAAAAAGCAAAAGAGGGTTGGCTCATATTTTAGAAACAAAAGAAATATATATATATATATAAACACAAAAATAAAAGAAAACTATAAGCACAGATATATTCATAGAAAAAGAAAATAAAAGCAAAAATGAAAATTATTTACACTATTCACAAATTTAGTGACTTTCCTAATAGATAAAAATTTTCGAATAGTACCTGTAGACCCGGTTTTCCTAGTAACCGAGTAAACTTCGGAAACGGAAACCAAAACCCTAAACCGGATTAGCTTATGCTTGAGAGAGAAACCTAGATACCCTGGATCCAGCTTTTCTTCAATTTCAAACTAAAAGAACTTTTTTAAAATGAATTAACATGGAATATTGTTCTAAAGTATATTTCAAACCATAAAAAGATCTGATTTCGAAAAATTTTCTATTCCGGGCCTTCTCTAGATCCATTACAGAAAAGCGAGCACCGGAACTTGGAATTCAAAAAAATTCCGGAATACTCTTTAGAACAGAAATTTAATGAGGATTTCATAAATATAATTTTTTATAATTTTTCAGTTTATAAAAATTACAGATATAACCTTTTTCTCGTATTTGTTTTACTACGGTAAAGTAATTGTCTTATTTACTATTCACAAGTACAACCTACTACATTCACAAGCCACTCCTTACTCTTACATCCTTACAAACACTCCATTACATTTTCTTTTCTTAGAAGAATTTGTCTCTTAAAGAATTATTACAATTTAAGATATATTATTACATAAATTACAAAACAAAATAAATTAAACTCTCTCCCTCTCTTCCTCTCATATGAATCGGCGAACCCCCCCTTATTTGCCCTCAATTAAATTATTTTCTTCCTTTATTTATATTGAAACAGACCCTAATTCAACCTACTATATATACTCTTTTACATTTCTCTCTCTTCCATTCTTTTTCACTTTTCAAAATTTAAATCCTCTCCATTCTCCCTCTCTTACCGTGAGCTTCCATAGCACACACACACTCTCACACAAGTCCATTTTTTCTTCTCCATTTTCCTCTTGATTCAAGCTTTAGGTGATGGATCTTAAACTTTCCTACATTAAATCTTACAATGGCAAGATTATTCATGAGTATTTTCATGTTTAAGTCCATATGAGCACTTGCTAGAGATAAGAAAATACTACTACATGAATATCAAGCCATCACAAGAGTAGATCTTGTGGATTTCTAACCACATTCTCAATAGGGCCCTCTTATCTCTTCCTTCTCCGAGCTTGGGTTATGGAAGAAGGAGAAGAAGGAACCGAGAAGAAGGTATTAGCAACAACGAGTTTTATCGCGGGATAGCTCATGATGTTCATATCGATCTATTATGCGCCTTTGCATCTAGCATTAGGTAGATCTTCATATTCATGCATATAATAGTAGAGTACAGTAGAGATCTTGCATAAAAAATACATGTTCATGTTTTCAAACTCCATTTCATGTATCATAAGTAGTAGATCTAGCATTTAAATGCTCATACTATACTTGACATTCATGATCTTCTGAATATTTGGTGTATTAATGCATAACTTATCATAAAGATTTTGTCTTGTGTATATAAATGTTATAGTTAGTAGATCTTTAAGTAGATGAGACAAGAAACTTAAAAAAAAGGAAAAATTTTTGTTGAAATGTTCAAATGAAAATTCAGATGACTTCAAAACCATGTATTAAAAACCATTTTATCAACTCCAAAACTTGTGTTTTATATGAAAAATGAAAATTATAGGTAATAGATATCATTAAGTAATAATTTTTATAAGTTGAATTGAGATTTGCTAAGAAGAATATGCAAAACAAAGAGTAGAAATAAGATAGGAAATTTTTAGTTGCTAGTCAACTTAAGAAATTCGTAATTTTGGAGTAATGCTATAAAAACATCTATTTTCCAACTCAAAATGAAATTTTTATTTGAGAAATGACGTCTTTAAGGGATAGGTATAATAGAGCCTTAAATTTCAATGTATTAAACAAGTTTTTCTCAAAGAAATCATTCAAAAACTAGTTTTTCAAAATTCGAATTTTGGAATTACCCCCATTTGAAAACATGTTTACAAAGTATAAAATGGAAATTTTTATGTAGAAATGAAGGTCCTAAGTAATAGATATAATGAAGACTCAATTTTAACAAGGATAATTAGATTTTCTTAAGAAATAAATCCAAAACCAATGGAAATGATCAAAGTTAGGAAACTAGTTTTCTTAAAACTAAATAGTCATGGAGTCTTACAAATAAAAAGTTTCTCAAATTTCTTTTTAGTAAATATTGTCAAGAGCATGCATACATCAAGTTCATAACATGTCATTTATGATAGGAAAATTATCAATATTGCACGTATAGTTGATATATGTTCTATAAACATTACAAACATTCACAAAACTATTTTTCGGAATTGGAAATTTCTATTGATCAAAACTGATCAGCATATTTCGTGACCCAAACATTTTCAAAACTTGAAAATAATATTAGGAATATATAGATCTTTTGAAGTAGATAGAAATCGGTATATAATATGCTTAATTCCGAGTTAAAATGAGTTAGATATGACCATTTTAAGTTAGGACTTTAACTTAGGCAAAAATTGCTGAACTTAGTAAAAAGAATTGTTAAGTTTATTAGAACTTTATAAGAAATACTCATTGAGGGTATTCCTTGTACTTAGTTGATTTGGGGGATGGATTTCCACTTCCCGAGGACTACTACGACTAGTGGATTTCTCTCCATGGCCTAGTGAGTTCATTTCTTAAATAGTTGTGCTCATGTTTGTGCTTGTAATCATAGTAGCATTAGAATTAGGGAAAGATAAAATTGTGATGAGTTGTGATCTAACCTTAGTTGAATGAATGTTAAGTATATCGAGACGGGACTTATTATAAAAATATTGTATGAGCTAGTATAGACTTGAATTGTCTGAAATTCTCTATGATCGCTCTAAACCTACATAATTAACATGCACGATTATATGAATAAATTGTACATGCATATCACGTAGTGAGTCACATTGCATTAGCAAGTATACCTTTGGTGGGACAAAGGCATATTAGTGGAGGCGTGGAGGCCTGTGTTAACATTAAGGATGCGAGATCGCTTAAATTAACGGAAGTGGGGTAGGCACTTGAAACTACCACAATAAAACAATAGATGTTGTATAACTAAGAGAAAGAGATCGTGATTATGGTCGCATGACTTATGGACCACCCCACTCGAGATTGGAATTATGGTTGCATGACTTATGGACTACCTCAACCCTGGATGGATGGCATAAACCCATTCACATATGGCTACCGGAAAGTCATATGCTTGTATGTTCATTTGCTTGTGCATTTCATATGGTTGTTAATAACTTGTCTGTTATATACTGTTGTTGAGTATCAAATATTTGGAAATGAATCTCACTAAGCCTGTTAGCTTACACCCCGATAGTTTTTGTTGTAGTGTTCCTATTTTTGGATTGTTTCGAGAGAACACTTTTCACAGGTTTATCTTTTTGGATTAAGGAGCTTTTGAAGAAGTCGGGACCTAGCTATAGGCATGGACTTCTAGGAAAATCTCTTTAACATTACTTTAATGTTTATAAGATGAATTTAGACTAGATAGACTTCTATTATTTTGGCGGGGGTATGCCCCCTTGACTTTTGTAAAGACTTAACTTATTTATCTTGTTGCTATTGTATGCCCTCTTAAGACTATTCGATTCAAAATGTGACCCTAAAAATTGTGTAAGTACACCTTACACCCGATATGTAAACTTATGGGATGACTAAGGTTATCATACTTAAATTTAAATATAGAGTGTGGTGGACTGTCGCATTTTAGGTACCCTTTGGGGCGTGACAGTACCTTATCGAGCTTCATTTCATGAATCCAACAACAATCCCCAGCAACGATGCCAAAAAACTTGTTGGTTCATTAGTTAAAACCATTTTAAAGAATACTAAGTTAAAGTTTTCCAAAATTTATAAAACTAATAATTTTTGTTCAACTTCAAAAGCAACTACCAACATTAGGCAAGTGCACCTATCGAAGTAGCATAGAAAATATTAAGTCGTATTCTAAGGGATCGTTGGCATCCATCTTACTCGCATTTCATCTATTATCTAGTCAAAGAAAATTTAGAAGGTCATAATGAAATAAGAAGTTATACTAGGTTAACAAGTGTACACAGGTTTTCAAGGCAAATCATAAGATGAACTTGTTAATGCAAGAAGAAATTCTTAGGATCGCTTTACCAAATCCTTATCATGTGATTTTTGAGCAAACTCATAGAGTTGTGCACTGGTATATTTGGATGGTCGGACTCATGAATTTAAATTAAAGTCTCTCTCAAGGTCAAAAACTCTACATCTGAACTAGACCACTAGAATCTGTTCAAAAGTTATTAGCGGTTTAAATCCGCATAAAATTTAAGAATCCTTTGTTTTAGAACCAACCTAATCATGCTCCAAAAGGTACCCTAAACGCAATAGTCTGTCACACTCAATATTTAAGATTAAGTATGATAACCTTAGTCATCCCAAGAGCCTCGATATCGGGTATAAGGCGTACCTTCACTATCACAGAGGACCAAACTTTGAAACAAGTTGTTCAAGAAGATATTCATAATAGCAATTAAGAATTGAAACCATAACAAATGCATCTTAAATATAAAATATAGGGAGTCTTACGAATATTAAAGGGACATTTCCTTGTCAAAATATATATAATCCACTATAGTTTAATCAAAATAATTACACCGAAGTTTTACTTAGAAGTCTAAGTCAACTTCTAGTAGCCTCAGGGCTTTAGCCATAAGTAGGAGTGCTGTAAAAGGTATCTAAGAGGGAGTAAGCTTACTTGCTTAGTGAAAAATATTTCCACAATAAAGTACTCATACAACCAATAATCAAACAAGTTATTTAGACAAGCATATAAAATGTAACAAACACGTGAGCATACAATACATATGATTTTCCAGGAATCATGTGTTGAATGGATTTACACCCTCCATTCGAGGTTAGGTGTTCTAGGCCATATAGACCACTATTTACAAATAAGGTTTTTGTCGTTTATTCAAGTCACTAATAGCCGCTAAAATGTAGTTCATTCGGATGTCTACTCACTGTTAAATTAATTTGGACGACCATTCACCGTTATGTAGAATTTCAGGCTCTACGGACCTCGCTACTGTGCCTTTGTCCCACTAAGTGTATAGTAATGAATGTAGTATGACTCAATGCGTGATATGCATGAATCAATTTAATTAAGTACTTATGGCATAATATTGATATTTTAAGGGTGATCATGGAATTTGCAAACATATCATTACAATACTAAATCAAACATTAATCATAGACAATACCCACCTTGATATACTTAACATAAATTCAACCATATAAATAAAGCACACGCATTTTCTCATTTTATCTTTCCCTAATTCTAGTGCCACTATTCTATAAGTAAAAACATAAATACAAAGCGTAAGAAATAAACTCACTCAGCCATTGCGGTATTCCACTAGTCAAAATAGTCTTTTGGGTAGGAAAAGTTACCTTCCATGTCACCTAAACAAGAGAAATACCCGCAATGAGTATTTCATGAAAGTTCTACTTAAACTTGCCAATTATATATTACTAAGTTCGTCAAAATTCGGATGGAGTGAAATACTAACTTAAAATAGCTATAATTTGCTCATTTTAACTCAGAATTTCGCATATAACATACAATTTTGTAACTAATCGAGAATATCTATCTATTTCTAAGGTTATTTTTTTCATAAAAAGCCATTTGGGTTTCAAAATGGGATGGTGCAGAATAGTCACAAATTTCCCAGCCCTTAAAAATGAATTTTCCAAACTTTACTTAATCTAAAAATCCGTAAATAAACACATAGATATTTATATAGTTCAAAAATCCTTTCAAAACATATTTAAACTCATATTATATATATGATTCTAATGATATTGTCTTAACAATGATTTTTCATAAAGCAACTTGTATTAGTAGTTTGAAAAAAGTGAAACTTGACAAATTTATTTTAGGTTGTTGGAAAGAAAACTAAAAAATTTTCAGTTATTAAGTGGGTGATTTGTTATTACAATTATTTTTTCTTAACTCTTAAAAGATAATTTAAGTTCCAAAATTTTAGTCCTTTCAAGTTACCTACCCATTTTACTCTTTAAGTAGATTTTTACTTGGTGGGTTGATTTTAACTTGATTTGAAAAGCTTGTTGTAAACCCCGAAAACTTCATAATTCTTAAAAATAATCCTAGAAGTCTAAAATTTAAATCCTGAAAATCGAATCAAGATAAAAAAAAAAAGAAAAAACAAATTCTAGGCCGAGTCAAAACATCGGAAACCAAACCCTAAAAAAATCGAATCAAGTTAAAACTTAATTCCAAATAAGATCAAAAACGAGTTTTCTCAATCCTGAGAAAACGAGAACCCTTGAAACAAAAAATAAAGTCCAACTACCGCTTTAATCAACGTCCGTACACCAATCAAATCAACTACCTAATTCCTAAAACGCAAATGAAAACAATAGATCCAAATACTGCTTAGCAACGAATTGATAAAATCTTAAATCCTTCGATAAAATTTTAGAATCAGAAATTTCAATTTTCACCAAAAGTCAAACTGAGTCAACTCACAACCATAGACTCGATTAAATGATCCCGAAAACTAACAACTATTAATTAATCATAAATAAAATAAGATAAACCATAGATATCGAGCTGAAAATATAAAATGATCAAAACCCAAAAATTATACGATTTTACGAATATCTCGACGAAACTAGAAGTCAAACCGGAACCCTAAAGTCAACAAAGCCTATAACGAACCCTAGTGTTTAAGATCCGGCAATCCCGCGTTTTCAAACCCTAGAAAACGAAATTAAGCCAATAGCTTAAAATGGTTTGTAATAATATAGGGTAACATAAAAATATCAGATTCTTGAATTTCGAGTGTCCTTTGGACTCAAATGGGATCAGTTCTCGAAAATCGTGTCCCGGAGCTTGGCATATTAAAAATACTCCATTTATACCAATAGACTCGTAAAAATATAAGGATTTCAAGAATATCAGTTTTAGAATTTTTCGGTAGCTAACAATTATAGATATAGCTCGATTACGCGTATTTTTATTACTACCGGTACTTTAATTGTCTAGTCTACTATTCATAGTACTTTTCCACTATTCATCACTATTTCACTATCTCTACTTTTTCTTACACCTATTTCTTATACCTACATATCTATTTCTTACTTTTTATATTTCCAATACACCTTTTATCAAATCATACCTTACATATTAATATATTTTCTTACAAAATTTACTCAAAATCAATTCACTCCCCCTCTACAAGTACAAAACCGACACCCCCCTCTCTCCCTTCTAACAATTTATTTTTCTTTTTCAATTTATTTTATTACATAAAAATTCACTCCAAAAATTCTATAAATACCCCCTTCCTCTTTCATCTTTTACACAATTCATTTCTACCAAAACTCTCTCAAAATCTCTCCCAATCTTCTCTTCAGAATTCTCTCTACCAAAACTCTCTCAAACCAAATCCTCACAAAACCATTCCTTATACACAAACTATCTATCACATATCACTACTCCCATAATACCCATTTCATCTATCATCTTCATACCACTTACACACTTTAGGTAAAGATTTCTTCCAACTATTATTCACTCATGTCATGTAACTTAACATGACTATGGTGTTGTTTGGAAACTCATATGAGTAGTAAAAACAACAACATGTTCATGTTTTGTTCTTGTACATAAGCTTTCCATTTTATTATGTTGTTATTATATTGTTATTATTTGCTTCTAATCTAACTTATATATATAGTATTATGTATATTATGTATATATATTTATTTAAGAGCATATAAGCTCATTTGTTATTTATTTACTTTCAAGTTATGCAATTTATTTATTTGATGTTATTATTAAGACTAGTCTTTCTAGTCTTACTAGTCCATATCAAGTCAAAACAATCTTTTATTTATTGTCTTTAATCTTTCGAGACTAGTCCATTCTTAGTCCCGAGATGCCTTGATGAAGCTAAGGCTCCAATACTTGACCGGGATACCTTGATAAAGCTAAGATTCCCAATACTTGATATTAATTTTCTTGCTTATTTCTAAGTATTTTCTTATGTTCTTATTATTTTGCATGCTCATAATACTTGCATCTACATAATGTTAATGTCTCAACTAATTTGAAAATAGAATTTTATTATATTAAAGGAACTTAAAACTAAATTTTCCATTATGTGACTTGTCACAAAATAATGAGCTATTATCAACAACACATAAATAGAGTTTTTCTCAAACGTTTCCTTAAATAACAAAGATGGTTTTACCAAGGAAACTTAAGAAATAGATATTTTCATTATATTATGTTAACCTAAGCTTTAGTAAAATAATTTATTAATATTAAAATTTTTTACGAAAAGCTTAAGATTTAAACTCTTTCAAACTTCATAATAAAACTAAGAAAACAAACTAATTTTCAAAGTTAAGATAAAAATCAATCCATAAAGTTATAACCCACTTAGGAAATAATGATTTTCAAGTCCCTAAAGAAAAGACTTATTTTTCCAAATAATATAAACAAGTTAAGGTTTGAAACAAATGATTTTACCAATAAAGATTCTTTTCGAAAAAATAAACGAACAAGTTTTAGAAAACAAAACTTGTATTTTAATAATTGAGACAAGATCAAGAACCATTCTAACATATAAATTCATAAAAGGTTTTTCAACAACTTAATATACTTTCGATAAATTTGATTTTAAGTAAACTTAGAAAGACTAAGGTAAAGGAAAATCTACTTGTTTTGGAAAAAGAATGAAGAAATAAAGTAAGATATACTCATATTATAACAAACTAAGAAAATATGATGTTTTTTCAAATACTTGAAAGGACATTATCAAAGTTAAAGTTAACAACTCAAATTGAATTGTTTTATGAAATAAATTGTGGAGACACTACCATTAGAATTTTTGCATATAAAGTGAGCTTACTTACATACTCAAAGTATTTATCAAATACATTTATATAATATATATATATTGTTACAAAGGATTTTCTTTAAGATGAAGTTGAGTTAGAAATGGATTTCAAAAGTTTAGAAATAATTCGTTTAAATCTGTACCCAACGTTTTTGGAACCCAAATGACCTTTTATGACAAGATAAGTTTAGAAATGGATAGATCTTTTCGAATAAGTAGAAAACGGTATATTATATGCGAAATTCCGACTTAAAATGAGCAAGTTATGGCCATTTTAAGTTGGAATTTCCTTTTATACGATTTTACCGCGATTTTAAGTAAAGTTTAGAATCTCTAAGGATAGAAAATTCCATGAAAGACTCATCTCGGGTATTTCTCTTGACTAGGTGACGAAGGATACGGGAATACCCTACTCGAGGATTATTACGACTAAGAATATTGCGAAATGGACGAGTGAGTTATTCCTCTTAATTTCGTTACCTTGCTTGTGTTTGTAAAGTAGTAGCATTAGTATATTAAGAAAAGATAAAAACGGATATATATTTGGGGAATACGGGATTATGTGTATATATGTGATTCTATATTTATGCGTGAAATGAGAATTAAGAATATCGCAACTTCGAACTGCTTGTTTAAATAATTTTGTTTACTTACTTGTATGACTGTTTATTATTTGCTAAATTGATTGATCGCCCCTAATACACCTTAATAAGGTTTGGCTTAAGAAAACTAAAATGCTCATGCATAGCATCCATTGGGTCACATCTTTTTCGGAAGGCTGCTACTCCTATGTGTAGAGTTGGATTGGTTGTGATCGTACGATGCCACGGGCCATGTTCCTTCCTGGAGAATCCAAATGGCTCGGCGAAAGCAACTCTAGGTTCAGAGCCGAGCCAACCGAACGCTATAGGTGAGGACTTAGGGACTAGCAGTAGAAGGTCGAGGACCTTCAACCCCGATTCCCTAACCTTTGATACGGAGGGGTAAATCCGTTCTATATATGGTTTCTAGATAACTATATATATTTGCGTAATCATGTGATTGTTGCATTGTATGCATAGCATATGCGTGAAAGTCTAAATGGACTTGTTTGAAAATATGGTATGAATGAAAAGGAATATCTCACTAAGCTAGTTGTAGCTTATACCCCTATAGATTTTGTTGAAACAGGTATACCCGTGGCTTAAATTGAGGATCATGACATTAAGGAAGTCATGGAAAGATGATTAAGCTTCTATGAAGGAAATTGAATCATAAGCTGAAGTAATTTTGTAAGTTCTTTATATGTAATATATGATTAGTGATGTATATTTATTTGAAGATAATAGAGGGATATGCCCCTAAGAATTGAAATGTAATATGTATGTTTTATGATAAGTATTCTCTTTGCCTTGTTACTTATTTATTATCATTATAAATTACACTACTCCGATGCATTCCCTTGGTTGTGATGTACGCCTTGTACATGATATGGAAGCCTTTTCGTGACTAAGGTAGTCATTCCTAGGCTTTAGTATTGTGTACAGCGGACTGCCATGTTTAGGGTACCCCTCGGGGCGTGACAATTTAAGTTGGCGTCAGACCAACAAGGTTTTGGGAATTAAGGAAAAACAAGAGTAGAAGGATAGATTGATTGGATTTGATCTTATGTTTAAGAATCCTTATGTCTAAGGGTAGAACTTTATCTTGGAAAATATTGGAAGAAGGTAGGAAATACTTATGCAAGAATCAGAGGATATTTAGAGGATTTACCTTAGAATGTTGACCTAAGATTGAGAAAGGTAGAAATGACTTAGAGATAGAACATAGCAGAACAATATGGAGAAAACATGAAGGAGAGTTGGAATTTAGATATAGAATGAATATAGTAAGCTTACCTTAGCAAGATCAATAAGCCTTCATGATAGTAGCCCTATTCAACTTTTAGCTAAGACCAGTTAAGAACAAGATAAGTGTAATACCTCTCTTATGAACGAGACCCTTAGGTAAATAAAACCAAGTGCCTACATCAACCCTTGATTGAGTAGTAAAAGCCCATAATGCATCTCTTTTCTTTAAAAACATGTGCGTAAAACCCTAATTAAAGGAGTATCTATACGACCACTTCGTTTGGTTCTAGGGAGCTACCCGAGGAAGATATGCCACGATCAAGCATCCCTCTTAAAGAACAACAAGAACAAGGAGCAACCCTACCACAAGATCTAACTCAAGAACTCTTGGCCACCATGAGACATTTAGAAGAGACGATAAGAGAATACATACAACAAACACCCACAACCTCTACACTCGCTCCAGTTATAAGACCCTAACTAGGAGCAACACCAATAGCACAAGTGCCTTCCTTCATGGCCAATCCAGAACCTCAGGCTAAGATGCATAAACAACTCCAACCTGTCACGCCCCGAAGGGTACCCTAAACGTGGCAGTCTGTCGTACACAATATTAAAGCCTAAGAATGACCACCTCAGTCACGCGAAGGCTTCCATACTATGTACAAGGCATCTAACACATAAAGGAGATACATCGGAATGATACATTTTATGTTGATACAATTGAGTAACAATGTAAAGGAAATACAAATTTACTATACTTCAGATACAAACCACTATACTTCATATATGAATCACTATACTTCAAAATACAATTCATTCAACTTCAATTTCATTCATCCACAGACTTCCCTACATAAACTATTACAAGACAAATCATAAAACTAGCTGATAACTTCAAACATTCGTATTCTTCATCGAAATCCCGAAGTCATTCTCGGCTCCAACCAATTCGGTCCCCACTTTGCATTCTTGAAATAACTTGTTCATTTAAACAACTATTGGGGTATAAGCTACACTAGCTTAGTGAGAATTCTCTTATTTCCATACCATAAAAAAAAGTTATAATCAGTCATATGCTATGCATGAACAAATACGTGAGCAAGCAATTATGCATGGGTATCCAGAACCCACACACAGAACGGATTTACGCCCTCCGTATCTTGGGTTAGGAATGGTATTGAGTCTACACGACCGCATCTAGTCCCCAAGCCTTCGGCTCTTAGCACTCGACTCGGCTAGGCTCATCCAGGAATGCATCCACATGTACCTTAGTACCCCTGAATGAGCTCTGGCACCGAGCTCATTATCCAAACGAGGCATCGACGGACCATACCAATCGACCTGCGTAGGAGTAGCATGCTACCAATGCAATATGTCTGATGCGATGCATGACCACTTTAATTTTTGCTTCGATCAAAATATTTATACAATCTTTAGAGTGACCAGCCAATATCATACACATAACAAATATAATATGAACAGTGCAGTTACCCAATCAAATCGTGGTTTCAATATGCTTTAGTATTCTTTGGCATACATTCATCACAGCCTCATCATATTCATCCCCATTCATATCAATTTTTATTCTTGTTCCTATAATTCTAATGCAACTAACTACAAGCACAATCAAGGTAACAAACAAGGGACAAAACTCACGGCCATTGGATCACCGGTCTTCTAGTAATAATAGTTCGGTGGTAGGAACTCGTCGAATTCGAGATCACCTAAAAAGGAATAAATGCTCTATAAGTATTTCAACTCAAACTAATCCAAACGATTTTATACGAACTATCAAATTCGTTAATTCTCGTCCTAAGCGGGAATTCCAACTTAAAACGGCCATAACTTGGTCATTTTAACTCGGAATCTTGCAAATTACATATCGATTTCTATATAATTCGAAAGATCTATTTATTTCTAATATTATTTTCAAGTTTTGAAAACATTTAGGTCTCAGAACAGAGGGATCAGATCTGATCAGTAACGGTTTCCGATTCTGAAAAATAGTTTTGTAAATGTTTGTAATGTTCCTACTTATAAATTGGCTATACATGCAATATGAATGATTTCCTAACATGAATGACATGAGATGAGCTCAATGTATGCATGATCTTGATGATTTTGCTAAAAAGAAATTTTATAACTTTTTATTTTGCAAGACCATAATAACAACTTACTTATGAAAAATCTAGTTTTCTAACTTTTATCATTTCCATTTGTTTTGGATTTGTTACTTAAGAAAATATAATTATTTTTGTCAAAATTGAGTCTTCATTATATATATTACTTATGACCTTCATTTCTACAAAAAATTTCCATTTTACACTTTGTAAACATGTTTTAAGTGGGGTTGATTCCAAAATCCGAATTTTACAAAAATTAGTTTTTGAGTGATTCCTTTAAGTAAAATCATTTGATACTTAGAAAATTTAGGGCTCAATCATACATAACCACTAAGGACTTCATTCTTGCACAAAAATTTGCATTTTACACTTTGCAAATATGTTTTTAAACAAGCTTTTCACAAAAATCCGAATTTTGGAAAATTTCGTTTCTTGCATATTTCTTATGAGAAAACTTGTTTAATGCATCAAAATTTGAAGCTTTACTACATCTATTGTCTAAGGACTTCATTTAACACATAAAATTTGCAATTTGAGCTCAAATACTAAGTGATTACATATGCATCATCTCAAATTACGAATTTGAAATTTGATCACTAACTCAAAATTTTCCATTTTAATTCCATTACTTGTTTTACACATTACTCATGCCTAAACTCATTTTAACTTGTAAAAATCATTTCTTAAAGATACCTATTACCTATACCTTCATTTTTCACATAAACATGATTTTTGGAGTTGATAAATGGGTTTTAAAATTGGTCTTGGTTGGGATCCGAATTTAGAAAATTTATTTTTGGTCATATCTTTTGATAAAATCTATCTAAGCTTATGAAAATCCATTCCTTACATATCATATCTTATGAGCCTTTCATTTCTTAGATAAAACTTCATTTTTGAGTTGGAAAACATGTTTTTAAATATGCCTTGGCCAAAATCCGAAAATAGAATTTTTTATTTTGAAATAACTTTTGAAAATCACATTAGATTCTTGTAAAAAGAAGTCTTGATGATATACATATATTAAGCCTTCATTTTCTTAAGCAAAATAATATTTTGACACTTGGAAAGTGGTCTTTAAATATGGGTCTTGCCAAAATACGAATTTCATTATTTTTGTCTAAGTTCAAATCTAAGATCTACACATAATATGAACATACACTAGATGAAACCCATGAAATAAACTTTAACTCATAGATCTAAACTTTGCTCATCAAAATCTCTCATTTATGTTATCTATATCCTAAGCCCTTCATTTCAAATGAAAAATATACATTTTGAAGTTGAAAAACTACTTTTCTAAATATGGTTGGTGGGTGTCGAATCCAACAAATAAAAATATTTATATTTAACCTACTCTAAAGATTTGTAAATAGGGTTGAGCAGGATCGTCTCCACAGGGAACTAGTAAAAATCTTTTCTATCAAGATTGAGAAAAGAGAGAAATTGGGGGGGTTTTGAATTCAAACAATTAAATAAATTCTATATCTAAATACGAAAATTCTATATTAGGAAAATATCCAACCAAAATCTTACCACAATTCAATTCTTTGGATTGATCATTGACTCAAAGATTATTGTCCTTTTATTGAATAGATTGGTTATGACTTTCAACACACTCTGAAAATCTATCTTTCCTCAATGATTCGATAATCAAGATAAGAACTTTGATTATTTCCCTAATTGATTAGACAACCCTAAATACGCTCTTAGGATTTAATCTATCAATTGCTTTATGAAATGGAGAGACTACCAATCCTAATCAACAATCCAAAAGCATGAATCATTTAAACTAGATCATATTTCACCACAACACAAAATCAATCATCTGATTATAATTAATCGTGTTGTTTCATCACATAAATTAGAAAGATCATACAATTACGGATATGATTTCCTAATTGATTTGTTATTGTTTGTTAATCATACAACCGGATCCAAAGTTACAATCAATAAACATACAATAATAACATATAAAGCAGATGAAATATGAATACTCAATTTAAGAACAATATAATAGAATCGTTTTGATCTCACAATCCATCTTGAATTGAATATGTAGCAATCCTTTGGCTAGATTTGGAATTTAGCCACTCATGATCTTTAGAATTCTCTTTAGGGTTTTCTTACAAAGTTGTATCTGAATGTCCCCCTTGAAAAGAAACCCTAAAAGGTATATATATACAAGTGGGCAATTGAAAGGTCATCGTGCAATATAGGCCGGTAAATTTCCAAAAACGCCGGCGGCCTTCTACATAAATTGTTCAGCGTAGGGCGATGTACGCCGGTGAATACCCAGGATCGCCGTCGGCGTTGGTAGGCGGTTTTGGTCTCCTCGCACACGCACAGAATGACATAGGCCGGCGGCCTATGTATGTTCACTGGCGGCCTTTATTGTGTGCGTGATGTCCAGAATGATAAAGGCCGACGGCCTAAGCATATGCACAGCCGACCTTCTTTTCCTTGCTTGTTCGCTGGTGAAGATTATGAACGCGGGCAGCTTTTGTTGTGTTGATATCGGCCTATATGTTATTTTGCATTCAACGCCGGTGTGGTCCAGTTCTAAGCTGGCGGCTTTGATTCTTGTTTGGCTGGCCTTCAATGTAATTTTTCTCCTTTGATTAAATTTTGCTCCAATCTTGTATTTTTCACTTCTTTTGGCTTTAAAGACCTGATATTCATATAAATCACGATTAAGTACCGATTCCATATAATTTCTATAAAATTAATAACGAATTAATCCAAATTAAACCAATGAATTATTGAGTAATATTCATCTTAACAATGGTTCCATTTTCATCTGAATTTTCAAAAGTTATTTTTGTTGAAAATAAATAGATCTTGAGTTTCCTACAACTTTCATACCATCATCATGCTATTATAAGTTGTTCATGATCATAAAACAAAGTCTAATGCATTTTATGAACTCAAAACACTAGATCTAGTCTTCTAAACTAGTTTTAAATGCATGAACACATGTGAATGAGAAATATATGCATAGATCATAAGCAATAACAAAAAATAATAACTTAAATAGCAAGATCTATGGCAAAACAAAATCAAGGCTACAAAAAGTTAGATCTACAATATATATCAACTTTAAACAAGAAAATAATTGAAATACAAGATAATAAAAGTGGAGAAAGGAGTGTTTCATTTTTGGCACCATCATCCTAAGCTTTTAAGCTTATGGAAGGTCATTTGATGCATGAAACCTTAATTACACTTTACCTATATCACCTATGGAGCTTTGGGAAGAAGATTTGCTTAGAAATCTTTAAGAATGAAGTGTGGAAGCCATGGAAGAAGAAGGGGCAGCTTGTTTTTCATGGAAGAACAAGAGAAAATGAAGAAGAAAGAGAGGAAAATTGAGAGAGAAAAGTTAATGAATGAAAGAGGGAAAGTGAGTAAATGAAGGAGTGAGAGAAAATGAGTGTTTTAATTGAATAAAAGAAGAAAAAAATAAAACAAAAGCAGAAAATGAGGGAGGGGGCTGGCGTGATTTGTGAAGAGAGAGGAGAGAGGAAATTGTTGAAATTTGTCTCAAAATTGAATTGTATAATTAATGTGTAATGTAACTTTTGAAGAAGGATTGAATTATATTTATTTTTAGTCAAAATGGGAGTAAATAAAGGACAATGGCAGCCATAAAGAAGGTCAAAATCTGCCATGAAGTGTGGGTTAATGTGTAAAAAGATTGAAGTGAAAAGGAAGTGATATGTGTAAGGTGTACTTGAAGGTATGGGTTGTAAAAGTACTTTCTTAATAAAATAAATTAAAATAAAATAAAATTAGAAAATTTATTCTAAATATTTGTAGAAGATTTTCATAATTAAATTAAATAATATTTGAATTATTTTAGTATTTAACAAATATGTTACCAGTATGATCAAAATACGCGAATATGGGCTATAAATGATATTTTTATAACCCGAAAAATCCTAAAAAATTATTTTATGAAAATAAAAATATTTTTAAAATATTTTCCAATTATTAATTAATTTATTTAATTTTTAGTATCGGGTCTTAAACAGAATCTGATCCCGTAAAGACCCAAAACGAACTAAATTTTAGAAAAACAAAATTTTTTATAACATATAAAATATTTATCTAAAAATATAAGGCTTTATAAGAATAATAACATTTTTAATGAAATAAAATGAATAGTGCAAAAGACTAATCAATTACCGGTAATAATGGAAATACGATAAAAAGGTTATAATTGTAACTTTTATAACCCGAAAAATTATATAACTGATATATTTAGAAATCTTATGAAATTACGAGTCTAACGGTACTATTGGTATTTTTTATATCTCGAGCCCGGGACACGCTTTTCGAAGTCTGTATCCGAACGGGTTCGAAATAGGTCAAAAATTTACCAATATAATATTTTTAAACAAACTCATATTACTATGAAGACTATTCTACATATTTAGACTACATCTCGGCCACTAAGGCTAGGGGTGCTAGATTGCCGGACTTAAGCTATTGTATTCCGCTTAGGGTTTCCGAGTGATTTTCTGGTCTAGATCCTTGCCAATTTGGAAACTGATATTTTATGTTTATACAACGTATTTACTTTGGGAAATTTATTTTACATTTCATTTTTGTAAATATTTAATATCTCTTAATGTTTTCGGAATTCTTGAATTGAGTTATATTTTCGAAAGTCAATCATTATTTGCTTTTTAATAATTTGTTTTTGGGCTTTATATTACCCGTTTTTATAAGTCAGAGTTAAATATGGAATTTTTCGTACATAGTGGTTTTGAATTTGAAGACCACTGAGTTCTTATTTTATTTTTAAGGATTTTCATTTTCTCATGATTAAGAAATTTTTGGATTCATTCCTGATTTAGGACTTGTCGAAATTAGGTTTTAATTTGGAGTGATTTTTAGGGTTTATTTTCAAAGTTCATCTTAGAATTATTTACTGAAATTTTCCGGGGCTTACACAACCTCTTAAGGATTTCGTAACCCCAAAGGTCAAATGCTAGAAGTGTGAAGGAGGACATTTCCCCAAAAGTTGCCACGACTGCAGCACATGTGTTACTTCTATGGAAACAAAGATCACAAAATCCTTAATTGTCCTAAGAAGAATGGCACTATCTATTCTGGTTATGCAAAGGGAAGACACAGTTCCAACATTTACCCAACAACAATAAGGAAATGCTATGTATGCAGCCGTCTCATCTATAGGACCAGGAATTACCCTACAAATGCCAAGGAAACGTGCTACATCTGCAAGGTGTGGTACCTCTATGTACGCGAAGATCTAAAGTCGCAAGGTTTACGGGACAACCCTACCAAAGAAGATGACCCATCCAAGATAAAATATGGAACTTCATCCAGAAATCCGACCATAGAATCTCACCATAAGGGAAAAGAAAAAGCTCTTGATAATGAAGATGAGGGATCAAGTAATCAAGGAAATGTTCCTACCCTGTGAAGAGCAATCTGAAACAGGGACAGAAGCTAAACCTTCCGTAAAAGCCGTAATATTCCGATAGGAAAAACGCTTTTGTAAAAAGGATTAAACGATGATGTATATATTGTCTATATAATGATTTGAAATTATTATGTTTTGCATCCTTTCTTTGAACTTTTGTAAAGGAAGTATTTAAGTCTTCCTTCCGTTTCCATGTATTTGTTTTAATAATATGAATTTCCTTTTCATTATTATGATTTCAGTCAATTTTCAATATTTCTTCTATATATATTTTTATTCATTTCCGTACTCGATTTCTATTAGCATATTCCTTGAATGTTTTTCCGAAAAAAAGGTCTAAGACTTAATAAAGTTCAAGAATCTCACGCTAGCTTAATAAAACCTGTAGAATAAATAGGAGACGTACTCGTGCACAGCACAATCGAGAAATACCTCCTAAAGAACCTGAGAACCCGAAAGGACCTCAACAACCAAACCAACCACGAATGGATCAAGCTAACATCGAACAACTTGCCAACCTCATAAGGAATTTCGCACAACAAGCTCATGTTATGCCTACACCAGTACCTGCATAAGAAGCAGCACCAGAAGTTCCAACACCACCAATTGAAACAACACCAGCTGAGCCACCATTACCAAAACCTTATCAGAGTATGTTGCCAGAATTCATCAAGTGCAATCGATATTTTGATGGAGATTTTGGAAAACCCAATGAAGCCGAGGATTGGTTAGCACAAATAGAGCGATCTTTCAATGCTTTTGAAGTGCCACAATACCTTCAGCTTACATATGGTACTTTTATGCTGAGGTTCAATGCAAGGATATGGTGAGAATCCAAAAGTAGGAAGCTACTACCACCAATCACATGGGAGACATTTAGGCATGAATTCTTGGAGAACTTTTTCGCTGGAAGCTTGAGGATCCAATATAGTGCAGATTTCTTAAGTATTTCTCAAGAAGGTCGTAGTCTTAAGCAATATGAAACAGAGTTCAGTAAGCTGTTACAATATGCCCCCAAATCATATAAGAATAGCGAGGAACTCAAAAGGCAAGCCTTCTTAGGAGGATTGGATGAAGACCTTCGTATCAAGTTGATAGAATTTGACATCAACGATTTTCGAGAACTAGTACAAGGAGCACGAATTGTGGATGGTGCTAAGAAAAGGAGAAGGACGGAAGGAAATGTCATGATTGTCACGCCCCATAGGGTATCCTAAACGTAACAGCCCACCACATACTATATAAGACTCTCGAATTTCTATCCGAGCCCTTCGGGAGTCTTGTATAGATGTAAAGCGTCCCTTTACGATAATAGAATACTCGGTCAATGGAGTTAAGAAGTTTAATGTGGCATTCATTAGCCATAGATAATAAACCAAAACACATATATACTTTACAAAAGTCTAAGGGGCATTCCCCCGCAAAATAATATTAAGTCCATTACAGTCATCCAGAGTCTTTTAGTTTCCAACGGAAGTCTAAACAAAACCGAAATAAACTTCTAAGGGAAACTCCTAGCTCCGGTACCTGAGTTGTAGCCTGCCTTGGCTTAAGCCAAATGAATTCATGCTGCAACAAGTAAAAACTATAGGGGTGTAAGCTAACTAGCTTAGTGAGTGAAAACTTCCATATCACAATTAAGACAAATCATTCAAACAAGTGGTTACTCAAACAAATGATATGCATCAAGCAAATAAGTTCAACAAACATATGACCAACCGGAAATCATATGTGGATGGACTTACGCCCTCTATCCCAAGTTAGCAGATTAATGAATCCTGCGGTACAATGCCGTTTAAGCTCACGGTCAACTGAACAATAACTCGTTTTATGGATCACGATTAACCAACAATTTTGTTTTATGGATCACTATTAACCAACATATTCGTTTTATGGGTCACGAAAAACTAACAAATGCTAATGCTCCATCCCCGTCGTGATATGAATGAGTCCAATTATAATTGAGGTCCAATATAGATTAATCCAATTCTTTTAGGTGACCAACAATTATTTGCAGACAATCAATATAAATTCTTGCTAAACAAGCAGCAGCTTAACACCTGGTTTCGATATTCCTTAAGTTCAGCTTCACATATCAATAGCAGACAAGTATATAATTCCCATATACCCCATCATGCATAATCATTTTTATCTTTGCCTAAGCAACTAATGCCACTAACAACACAGTCACAAACAATAATTGAGAGCGGAAGTAATACTCACTCGGCCATGGTATGCCGATCTCTTAATAGTAGTAGTCGGGTGGTAGGGTATCGTCTTGCTCAGGATCATCTACCAAATAAGAAACCTAATAAGAATCTCATCACTAAACTAATTCAAGCTATGCATCTAAACTAGACAAAATCGGAATTCTCGCTATTTGCGGAAGTTCCAACTTAAAACGACCATAACTTGGTCATTTTAACTCGGAATTTCGCAAAGTTTTTATTGATTTCTATCTACTTCGAAAGATCTATCTATTTCTAATATAATTTTCAAGTTTTGAAAACATTAAGGTCACGGAAAAGAGGGATCAGATCTGTTCTGTAACATTTCCGATTTCGAAAAATTGTTTCGCATTTGGTAAAAATGTTCCTAGTTGATGATTCATGCATAGATGGTATATGAATGAATTCCTAGTATGAATGTCATGTAATGAGCTCAATATACGCATGGTCTTGATGATTTTTGATGATAAACTCTTATAAACTCCTAATTATCATGAAACTCCATAATGGTCACTTCTAAAAAGCTATTCTTTCCAACTTTACATTCCCTAGGGTTTTTAGGGTTTTATTCTTGGAATTTACTTGTTATCTAACTAAAAATGAGTTCTTAACATCTATACTAATCATGACCTTCATTTCTGCATAGAAATTCACATTTTTCACTTAGTAATTATGTTTTTAAACAAGCTTTTCACAAAAATCCGAATTTTGGAAATTTCCTTTTCTTGCATTTTCTTTATGAGGAAACTTGTTTAATGCACCAAAATCTGAAGCCTCATTATATCTATTGCCTAAGGACTTCATTTAACTCATAAAACATGCAATTTGAGCTTGGGCACTAAGTGTTTATGTAGGCATTATTCCAAAATACGAATTTAGCAATTTAATCACTATCTCCAAATTTTTCATTCTAACTTCACTACTTGTTTTACATATTACTCATGCCTAAACTCATTTAAACTTATAAAAATCATTTGTTAAGGATACCTATTACATATACCTTCCATTTTTCATGAAAAATATGAGTTTTAAAGTGGTTTTGGTGGTTTTTAAAATAGGGTTCCAAAATCATCCGAATTTCCATAATACATTTCTAACCAAAATCTTTTCTTTTTCAAGTTTCTTGCCTCCTATACATGAAGATCTATCCTCTAACACATCTATATACGTGCAAGGCAAAGCTTATATAATCATTAATGCATGAAAGTTCAAGATAACCATATGAACATGAATGTAGATGAAGGTATGAATGTCTAAACACTAGATCTACCATATATAGTGCATAAATCATGAGTTTTATGGCAAGAACATAAATTTCGATGCAAGATCTCTACTTTACATGCATGAACAAGGTAATATCTCAACAAAACTCATTTAAACACAAGATCTACTTCTTGTGATGGCTTGATATTCTTGTATTAGTGTTTTCATATCCTAGCATATGCTCATTGGGATTAAAAGTGGAAAACACTCAAGAATGATCTTGCCATTACAAGATAATGTAGGTATAAGGCTTAGAATCATCACCTAAATGGAGATGTGGAGATGAAAAGAAGAGGAAATGAGTGTTGTGTGTGTGTGATTGTGAGGGGGAGGGGAGTTCACAACAAGAGGATGAAGGAGTAGAGAGGATTTTGATTCTTTTACAAATTTTGAAAGAGTGAAAAATGAGGAAAGAGAGAGAACATTAGCTTATATATTAAATGGATTAGGGTTTTAATTGAATAAAAAGAGTAAAAATAAAACAAAATGAGAGGGGAAATGGGGGGAGGGGCACCGGCCATGAGAAGGTGAGAGAGAGAGAGAGTTTGAAATTTGATAAAATTTGTATTTTATGTAATAAAATGTAATAATTGTATTAATTAATTAGGAAACAAAATTTCTTGGAAAAGAAAATTGTAATGAGTAGTTGTAAGGATGTAAGAATAGGGTATGGGTAGTGTGTAGTGTAGGTTGTACTTGTGAATAGTAGATAAGACATCTACTTTACCGGTAGTATGAAAATACGGGAAAAAAGTTTATAACTATAATTTTTATAGCCCGAAAAATTATAAAATTGATATTTTTGAAATCCTTATAAAATTTCGGTTCTAATGAATATTCCAAGATATTTTTCTGAGTTCGTAGTCCCGGGGCACGTTTTTCAGCAATTGAGCTCGGGAAGGCTTGGAATTGAAAAATTCCTGAATTTAAAACTTTCTAAGGTTTAAAATACACTTTAAAATAATAATTCATATTCATTTACTTTATAAAACTTCTTTTATTATAAAACCGAAAGAAAGCCGGATTTAGGATTTCTAAGCTTTTCTCACTAGACTTAAACTGGACTGGATTAGGGTTTCACTTTTCAAATCCCTGGGTTTACTTAACTACTAAGAATACCGGGGTTTACAATGATAATTGAGGAGGAATCTATAAGTGAACCTAGACTAAGCCTCAAAGTCAATGAGCTCGAAGCATCGGTCAGCCCGAGTAGAAAGAAGGATAAAAAGAAACCGGATATCCAATGTTGGAAATGCAAAAAGGGACATCAACCAAGACAGTGTCCTAAGTTACAACACAAGTGTTACTACTGCGGGAGTCTGAATCACAAAGTCATGAGATGTCCAAAGAAAACCTCTGCCACTTGCCTAATCTGTAAGGAACCAGGACATGTTGCTAAGAAGTGTCCTAAGAAGAAAAATACGAATAACAGTAGGATCGAGAGATACCCGATAATACCCCCACAAGAAGTACGTGTGTACAACCTACAAGGACAATGGGTTTGCGAGGAAGCCGACCACAAAGAGATAGAATTTTCTACATTGGAAGAGGACTATAGTCGTGAATGGAATCGATATCAGGTTACCTATGTACCCTTGGATAATAAATTTCTTGTTATACCACTTGGACCAAAGAAACAGTTTGCTAGTAGTGACCATAGATTATGTAATCATCACCTTTCTCCCCTAATACAAAATGAATAAATATATGATCGTCAAATTTAGCATATATCAAAAGAAGAAAGCAAACCAAATAGCATCTACCTTGAACACACCAAAAACAAAGTACATCAAAAGCTTAACTATTATCGCCTAAAGGCTAGAACCTGTGATGATAAAAATCTCAACAAACAATTTCCAAATTTTTCATCTTGATCTCAAACCTTGTCAAGATGACCACGTAAATAATAAAACAACAATATGGAATAAGTATGACATTGCATGCATGTCATATATATACTCACATAAGAATGGAAAGCAAATTCACAACCTTCCTTTGTTAAGTGAATGTACCAGTATCATGTCATAGTGAGTCGTCATCAGTTCAAAAATCGAGTCAAGTCAAGTGACGTGTCATCAGTCATTTGTCGTCTTGGTTGAGTTTGAAACTCTTCAAAAAGGTCAAGTGAAGTAAAGGTTGAAAGTCGCTAAAACCAAATCTTATTGATTTTATATATGCTATATTGCATAGAATATTAAACGCACAAGATTAACAAAATCCCAATATTACCGACTAAAGATAAACGAGGAATGAAAATTTGGAAGGAAGAAAGAATAAAACAACGACTGATTACCAAAACCTTTTGTGGAAGTGAAACTAAGGAAAAGACATAATAAAATCATAATACCTTTCCAACAAATAAATGTGAGACAAAATTCCAAATATCACGAATATTGATGAATTACGACATATAATTTCTCATCAAGTTCTAAAAACCTACATACGCATAACAAGTTTTGAGGACAAAACTTTCTTTAAGGAAGGTAGGTTGTAAACCCCCGAAAATTTCATAATTCTTAAAAATAATCCTAAGTCTAAAATTTAAATCCCGAAAATCGACTCAAGATAAAAAAAAAAAAATTCTAGAACTAGTCAAAACACCGGAAACGAAACCCTAAAAAAATCGAATCAAGTTAAAACTTAATTCCAAATAAGATCAAAAACGAGTTTTCTCAATCTTAAGAAAACGAGAACCCTTGAAACAAAAAATAAAGTCCAACTACCGATTAAATCAACGTCCGTACACCAATCAAATTATCTACCCAATTCCTAAAACGCAAATGAAAACAATAGATCCAAATACTGCTTAGCAACGAATTGATAAAATCTTAAATCCTTCGGTAAAATTTTAGAATCAGAAATTTCAATTTTCACCAAAAGTCAAACTGAGTCAACTCACAACCATAGACTCGGTTAAAACGATACCGAGAACTAACAACTATTAATTAATCACAAATAAAATAAGATAAACCATAGATATTGAGCTAAAAATATAAAACGATCAAAACCCGAAAATTATACGATCTTACGAATATCTCGATGAAACCAAAAGTCAAACCGGAACCCTAAAGTCAACAAAGCCTATAACGAACCCTAGTGTTTAGATCCGACAATCTCGCGTTTTTAAACCCTAGAAAACGAAATTAAGCTAATAGCTTAAAATGGTTTGTAATAATATAGGGTAACATAAAAATATCAGATTCTTGAATTTCGAGTGTCCTTCGGACTCAAATGGGATCAGTTCTCGAAAATTGTGTCCCGGAGCTCGGAACATTAAAAATATTTCCGTTTATAACCAATAGACTCCTAAAAATATAAGGATTCCAAGAATATCAGTTTTAATTTTTCGGTAGCTAAAAATTACAGATATAGCTCGATTACACGTATTTTTATTACTACCAATACTTTAATTGTCTAGTCTACTATTCATAGTACATTTTCACTATTCATCACTATTTCACTATCTCTACTTTTTCTTACACCTATTTCTTACACCTACATATCTATTTTCTTACTTTTTATATTTCCAATACACCTTTTATTAAATCGTACATTACATATTAATTATTTACTTACAAAATTCACTCAAAATCAATTCACTCCCCCCACTACAAGTACAAAACCGATGCCCCCTCTCTCCCTTCCAACAATTTATTTTTCTTTTCAATTTATTTAATTACATCAAAAATTCACTCCAAAAATTCTATAATATCCCCTTCCTCTTTCATTCTTTTACACAATTCATTTCTCTACCAAAACTCTCTCAAATCTCTCCACAAATCTTCTCTTCAAGAATTCTCTCTACCAAAACTCTCTCAAACCAATTCCTCACAAAACCATTCCTTATACACAAACTATCTATCACATATCACTACTCCCATAATACCCATTTCATCTATCATCTTCATACACTTACACACTTTAGGTAAAGATTTCTTCCAACAATTATTCACTCATGTCATGTAACTTAACATGACTGATGTTGTTTTGAAACTCATATGAGTAGTAAAAGCAACAACATGTTCATGTTTTGTTCTTGTACATAAGCTTTCTATTTTATTATGTTGTTATTATAATTGTTATTATTGCTTCTAATCTAACTTATATATAGTATTATGTATATTATGTATATATATTTATTATAAGAGCATATAAGCTCATTTGTTATTTATTTACTTTCAAGTTATGCAATTTATTTATTGATGTTATTATTAAGACTAGTCTTTCTAGTCTTAGACTTGTCCATATCAAGTCAAAACAATCTTTTATTTATTATCTTTAATCTTTCGGGACTAGTCCTTCTTAGTCCCGGGATGCCTTGATGAAGCTAAGGCTCCAATACTTGACCGGGATACCTTGATAAAGCTAAGGTTCCCAATACTTGATATTAATTTTCTTGCTTATTTCTAAGTATTTTCTTATGTTCTTATTATTTTACATGCTCATAATACTTGCATCTACATAATGTTAATGTCTCAACTAATTTGAAAATAGAATTTTATTATATTAAAGGAACTTAAACTAAATTTTCCATTATGTGACTTGTCTCAAAATATGAGCTATTATCAACAACACATAAAATAGTTTTTCTCAAACGTTTCCCTAAATAACAAAGATGGTTTTTACCAAGGAAACTTAAGAAATAGATATTTTGATTATATTATGTTAACCTAAGCTTTAGTAAAATAATTTGTTATATTAAAAGTTTTTACGAAAAGCTTAAGATTTAAAACTCTTTTAAACTTCATAATAAAACTAGAAAACAAACTAGTTTTCAAAGTTAAGATAACAATCAATCCGTAAAGTTATAACCCACTTAGAAAAATAATGATTTTCAAGTCCTTAAAGAAAAGACTTATTTTTCCAAATAATATAAACAAGTTAAGGTTTGAAACAAATGATTTTACCAATAAAGATGATTCTTTTCGAAAGAAATAAAAGAACAAGTTTTAGAAAACAAAACTTGTATTTTAAATAATTGAGACAAGACTCAAGAACCATTCTAACATATAAATTCATAAAGAGGTTTTTCAACAACTTAATATACTTTTGATAAATTTGATTTTAAGTAAACTTATGAAAGACTAAGGTTAAAGGAAAAATTTACTTGTTTTGGAAAAAGAATGAAGAAAATAAAGTAAGAATATACTCATTTATAACAAACTAAGAAAATATGAAGTTTCTTCAAATACTTGAAAAGAAATTATCAAAGTTAAAGTTTTAACAGCTCAAATTGAATTGTTTTATGAAATAAATTATGGAGACACTACCATTAGAATCTTTGCATATAAAGTGAGCTTACTTACATACTCAAAGTATTTACCAAATATACATTTATATATATATATATATATATTGTTACAAAAGGATTTTCTTTAAGATGAAGTTGAGTTAGAAATGGATTTGCAAAAGTTTAGAAATAATTCGTTTTAAATCTGTACCCAATGTTTTTGGAACCTAAATGACCTTTTATGACAAAGATAATTTTAGAAATGGATAGATCTTTTTGAATAGGTAGAAAACGGTATATTATATGCGAAATTCCGACTTAAAATGAGCAAGTTATGGCCATTCTATGTTGGAATTTCCTTTTATACGATTTTACCGTGATTTTAAGTAAAGTTTAGAATCTCCAAGGATAGAAAATTCCATGAAAGACTCATCCCGGCTATTTCTCTTGTCTAGGTGACGAAGGATACGAGAATACCCTACTCGAGGATTACTACGACTAAGAAGATTGCAAAATGGACGAGTGAGTTATTCCTCTTAATTTTGTTGTCTTGCTTGTGTTTGTAAAATAGTAGCATTAGTATATTAAGAAAAGATAAAAATGGATATATATTTGGGGAATATGGGATTATGTGTATATATGTGATTCTATGTTTATGCGTGAAATGAGAATTAAGAATATCGCAACTTCGAACTGCTTGTTTAAATAATTTTGTTCACTTACTTGTATGATTGTTTATTACTTGGTAAATTGATTGATCGCCCCTAATAAACCTTAATAAGGTTTGGCTTAAGAAAACTAAAATGCTCATGCATAGCATCCATCGGGTCACATCTTTTTCGGAAGGCTGCTACTCCTACGCGTAGAGTTAGATTGGTTGTGATCGTGTGGTGCCACGGGCCATGTTCCTTCCTGGAGAATCCAAATCGCTCCTGGAAAGTGACTCTAGGTTCGGAGCCGAGCTAACCGAACGCTATGGGTGAGGACCTGAGGACTAGTAGTAGAAGGTCGAGGACCTTTAACCCCGATTCCCTAACCTTTGATACAGAGGGGTAAATCCGTTCTATATATGGTTTCTGGATAACTATATATATTTGCGTAATCATGAGATTGTTGCATTGTATGCATAGCATATGCGTGAAAATATGGTGCGAATGAAAAGGAATATCTCACTAAGCTAGTTGTAGCTTATACCCCTATAGATTTTGTTGAAACAAGTATACCCGTGGCTTACATTGAGGATCATGACATTAAGGAAGTCATGGAAGGATGATTAAGCTTCTATGAAGGAAATGGAATCATAAGATGAAATAATTTTGTAAGTTCTTTATATGTAATATATGATTAGTGATGCATATTTATTTGAAGATAATAGAGGGATATGCCCCTAAGAATTGAAATGTAATATGTATGTTTTATGATAAGTATTCTCTTTGCCTTGTTACTTATTTATTATCCATATAAATTGCGCTACTCCGATGCATTCCCTTGGTTGTGATGTACGCCTTGTACATGATATGGAAGCCTTTGCGTGACTAAGGTTGTCATTCCTAGGCTTTAGTATTGTGTACGGCGGACTGCCACGTTTAGGGTACCCCTCAGGGTGTGACAGTTGTCTTGATCTTAGTATTTATTAAAATGTTAGTGAAGATCTTATAAATAAGTTTTTGAGAAAAAATTGTATAATGAAGAATTATCAATATTAAGGTCTTAAATGATAAACTTTATTTTGGTAGTTAAAACGAGAGTAAAGAACTACTTAGTTAAATTTTGAAAAAGTCTTTACATAATAAAAACACTAAAATCTAAGATGAATTTGTCTATTTTTTTTTAAATAATTTTGTTGAAACAAAAATCTCAATTTCAATAAAACATTTCCTAAGTGATAAGATTACATTTTTATAGTGAGCTTAACTTATTTTCTTTATTAAAGAAAAAAAAAATCTTTTATTCTTATTAAGACAACAACAACATGATCATACATGAATTTATAATTAAGTAACATGAAAAAAAAATTAATCTGAAAGATGGAAGATATAAAAATGAGATAAGTACATAATAAATATCAAGTATTGGGAAGTCTTAGCTTGTATCAATGCTTCCTTAAGTCCAAGAAGAAAAATATAAGAAAATTGTTTTGACTTGATGAGGATAAATCTAAGACTAGAAAGACTAGTCTGAATATAATAGCATGAAATAAATAAATAAATAGCAAAGCATGTATGAATAAAAGTTATGTTACTGAGCTTATTGCTCTGAGAAATATACATACATAAATATATTTATATCAAATAGGAGTTAGATTAGAAGCAAGAATAATATAACATAACATAATAACAATACAATAATAAAACTTTGCATGAACAAGAACACAACATGAACTATTATTGCTTTCTTAACTTCTATGGGTTTAGAAAACATACACTATGATCGTGTTAAGTTATATGAACACTAAGAATTTTAGGAATATTACTAATGTAGAGAAGTGGGTGGTAGAAGAAATAAGGGTTGATGTTGTATGGAGATAGTATGAATATGAAAAGATATGGGAGTTGGGAAGAAATTTTAGAGAGAATATTTATTGAGTGAATTTGAGAGAGTTTTGGTATGTTTGAGAAGTGTGTAAAAGAAATAGAAGTAGAAGAGGTATCTATAGATAAATGTGGAGGGAAATTAGTTGTAATTAAATAAAATAAAAAAAAAATTAGATGTGTGTGGGGGGGGCGCCGGTCAGGACATGGCAAAGAGGAGAGAGTTGATTTTTTGTATTTTTGTTAATGAAAAGTAATAATATGTAATGTAAACCCCCGAAGTTTTGTGATCGAATTAAATGCTTAAACCCCAAATCGGAAGTCAACCAGATTACTAAAGTCAACAAAACCCTAGTTTACCGTAACCGCTTAACTCCGGCATTACCGTTTTCTCTAGCTCTAGAAAACGAAGTTTAAGTAATTAGTTATTATGGTTCGTAATAGCTATTGGTTACGTAAAAATATCGGTTTTGCAAAATTCAAGTGTCCTTGAACCCGATCGGACACAGTTCTCGAAAAACGTGTCCCGGAGCTCGGAATAGGAAAAATATTCCGAATATACCGTTAGACTCGTAAAAATATAAGATTTCCAAAAATATCAATTTCATAATTTTTCGATAGCTAAAAATATCAGATATCGCATTTATACGGTATTTTCTTACTGCCGGCATTTAATTGTCATGTCTACTTTTACATACACTATTTTCTATACTCTACACTATTCATCTATCTCTACTTTTTCTTACAACCTACTCTTACAACCCATACAGCTATTTCTTACACATTTTCATTTCCAATACAACTTCACATATCTCATTTCTTACTTTTAATTATCAAAAAGACAAAAAATAATTTACACTCCTCTCTCCTCTCTCAAATGTGTCGGCCCACCACCCACCACCACCACCACCCACACCCCCCTCCCCCCCATTTATGCCCCAATTGTTTCATTTTTCATTTATTTAATTAACACAAATTATCTCCCACATTTTCCTATAAATATCCTTTCATACCTTCACTTCTTTCACACCACTTCTTTACTAAAGTTACTCTCTCAAAATCTCTCAAGAATTCTCTCTAAGAAGTTCTTACAAGAAAGATCTCTTTAGTTTCTTCTTTTAGGTAAACTTTCTTCAAGAAATTCCTATGTTCATCTACTTAGTATGAACTTAGTATGTGTTTTCTAAAACCATGAAGGTTAAGAAAGCAACAATAGGTTCATACTTTGTTTTTGTTCATAATCTCAACTCCTTTATGTTCCTTTATGTTTCTTTATGTTTCCTCTATGTTCATAACTATCTAAATATCTATATAGCTATATATATTATTTAGAGCATATAAGCTCATTGTCTTGCAATTTATTTACCTTCCATGCAATTTATTTACTTCATTGCAATTTATTTAATTTCAAGTTGTTCTTAAGACTAGTCTTTCTAGTCTTAGACTTGTTCTCATCAAGTCAAAACTTTTTCTTTTCTTTTAGGGACTAGTCTTTTCTTAGTCCTGGGGTACCTTGATGAAGCTAAGGTCCCAATACTTGATTTATTTCTTTATATGTTTATTCTTTTAAGTTATTATGATCTTTTTATATTCTCATAACTTATGATTCATATTCATACATGAACATAATGTTTTTGTCTCAACAAAAATAAATGAGGAAGTGTTTTCTTAAACTAAAGATTTTTCTAAAGAAATAAATGTAGAAAAGTTTAGAATCTTCAAGAATAGAAGTGTTATGAAAGACTCATTTTGGGTATTTCATCTTGTTTAGCTAACGAAGGATTCGAGATCGTCTTTCCGAAGGACTATTTCGATTAGATTCTACCGATATGGAGTGAGTTAATTCTTTTCCTAAGTTACATTTCCTTGTTTGTGTTTATAATTAGTGGCACTAGAAATTTAGGAAAAGATAAATGAACAATTGTTATGAAATATTTGTTGAATGAAAATTAAGTATATCAAAGGACGATATGTTAAATAAAAGTGTGATTCTTGTATTGATATGATGAAATTATGGTTGATCACCTTTAATATGAATTCAACTTATATGGTTAAATGTATAATTGAAATTTATTCATGCATATCATACTTGTGAATCACGTTTATTTCACTACTATTCTTCGTGTGGGGAAACGAGGAAGTAGTAGTGGTGGCTGGTAGGAGCCGGAAAGTCTACATGGGCGAGTAGGAGCCGGGAAGTCTACAGGGCGAGTAGGAGCCGGTAAATCTGCAAATATTGATGGTCGTATGGGCCTGTAACCTCCCAACCCTTGTTATAGAGGGCGTTAAATCCATGCTGCACTTGATTTCCGGTTAATCTCGTGTATTTGTTTGCTCATGTGATTGGTGCATTACATATAATGAATTAAATAACTTGGTTGTTATATGAAAATGTTATATAGTTAGGCTCACTAAGCTAGATTTGCTTATACCCTTATAGCTTTCTATTACAGTATGATTATCTATAGTTGGCCTCGAGGAGCCCCGTGTGTAAACCCCTGTTTTCTAAGCCCTAAACCTTAAGCCGGAAAGTCTATCGGAGACCTTAAGTCAACGGATCTCGAGTAAAACCCTACAGTTTAGATCCGACAAGCTTGAGTTCGTAAATCGAGGGGTCGAAAAATAATTAAAGTGTTTAGAATAGTCCGTAATAATATTTGATTTATTAAAAATATCAGATTGGTTTATTTTCGGCTTATTTCGAACCCGTTTTTGGATACTGCTTTGGAAAGCTTGTCCCGGGGCTCGAAAAATTAAAAATATATCTTTAATATTTTTAGACTCGTATTTTTATAAGGATTTCAAAAATATCAAGTTTATAATTTTTTGGATTTTAAAAGTATCAGTTATAGCTCATATAAGCTTATTTTACTCTTACCGGTAACTTAATTGTTAAATTTCTAAAAATAATTTATTTGAATATTTTATTTAAATCATAAAAATTCTGCCACTAAAATAAAAATATTTTTCTTAATTTATTTTATATATTTTCTTAGTCAAAAAGCCACTTTATCAACCTATACCTTAAGTACACATCGATGATAATTACTACACATTATTATGTCTTCTTTTGCTTTTTCTTACACTCCCATTTCCCAAAATTACAGTTGACCATTCCCCATAAATTAGCCACTTTTCATTATTTTTGATTATTTATTTGATATTTTAAAAGTTCCTTTTGGTTAGAAATGGAAGCTTTACACTTTCAAAATTACAATTTCAACTCAACTAAACCACCCCCCTACACCACTCAAAAATCACGCCAGCCCCTCCCCTTTGTGCAGCTGCATGTTTATTTTTTTTTTAATTTATTTAACACACTTTCCATTCTATTTAAACGTCTCATTCCTTCCCTCTTTCATCTTTACAAACCCTACATTTTTCCTTCTCTCTTTTTCCCTTTCTTTTCTCTTCTTCTTGGCTTGTCTTCTTAATAAACAAGCTGCCCCATTTCCATTTCACACTCCCACATATTTTTCTTGCAAATATTTAAGGTAATCATCCTCTTTTAGCTCTCATAAGATGTTATAGGATGATAATATGGATGTTTCATGCATCAAAGGACATTCCACAAGCTTCAAAAGCTATGGATGATGATGCCAAGAATTGAAACACTCCTCTAGATGATGATCTCTTTTGTTCTTAGTATTTTCGTTATATTAAAGGCTTGTTTATCTTCTTGTTTATGTGATAACTTGTAGATCTAGAATTTTACCAAGCTTTAGTTATGTTTATGTGTAGATCTAGAAGTTTAAGGCTTACTACCAAGTTTTTCTTTTGTTCTCATGGTTGAATGTTGAGTAGCTCTTAGATTTGAGTTTGAATGAAAAAGCAAAATTCGTAACTTGTGGAGGCACCCTTTTAAAAACCCTCTTTCAAGTCTTAAAATGGAAGTTTTTGTTAAGAAAATGAAGGTTTGATGGATGTATATCATCAAGGCTTCATCTTACAAGAATCAAAGTTGATTTTGAAAGTTTATTTTCAAAAACAAAATTGTATTTTCGGATCAAGACAAAGACCTAAAATAAAAACATGTTTTCCAACTCAAAAATGAGGATTTTGTTCAAGAAATGAAGGGTTCTTAAGATATAATATGTAATGGGTTGTTTTTCATGAGTTTTGATGAATATTCTCAAGAGATATGTTCAAAATAAATTTATGAAAATTCGGATCTAGACCAAGACCCATTTTTGGAACCCATCATCCAACTTTAAAATGAAGATTTAGACAAAAATATAAAGGGCTCTTGGTATAGATATCTTAAGGAATGAATTTTCATAAGTTTAAATGAGTTTTCCTAAAAGGTATTGCTTAGATCAAGTGTTTTGTAAAAGACAAAATTTAGGTTATCTTCATTGTAAACTTCAAAGGGGAAATTAGTAATTAAGGGGAGACCAATTTTTAAAACCTTCTTTTAGATCTCAAAACAAGTATTTTATATTGAAAATGGAATGCTTTGATAATATATAATATAGGAAAATTATTTTCATTGAACTAAGTAAGTTTTAGCAAAGGAATTACTCAAAACAAAACAATGAGTTTCAACTTGTAAATTTCGGTTTTATGAGAATGAATTCTTAGAAGTTTCATTTGAACTTTATGTTTGGGATTAGACAAGTGTGTAATCTCTTAATTTTGTTTTGAGAATCTCCTTGCAAGTTTAGGACTAAAATGAGTTGGTCTAAGTAGTTAAATAGAGTAGATATAGCAAATTTTTCGCAAAGGCTCAAATCTTGGATTTTCGCAACCCTACTGTACAGTATGCTTCTGACCCCTAAATGATCTTAAATGTTTGAATTAACTTTAGAAATATATAGCTCTTTCGAAGTAGGTATAAATCGGTATATTATAAGCTAAATTCCGAGTTAAAATGAGTTAGATATGACCTTTTTTAAAGGATTCAACCTAGACGGAAATTGACGAACTTAGTAAATAAAATTGTTAAGTTTAATAGAACTTCATAAGAGATACTCATTGAGGGTATTCTTTGTATTTAAGGTGAATTGGAGGACGAGTTACCACTTCCCGAGGACTATTACGACTAGTGGATTTTCACTACATGGACAAGTGAGTTCATTTCTCAATTAATTATGCTTGGGTGTGCTTGTAGTAGTAGTGGCATTAGATTTAGGAAAAGATAAAATTGTGAATGATTGGTGATCTAAACTTGCATGAATGAACGATAAGTATATCGTGGCAAGCTTTGTTGTAATAACCTTGTATGAGCTAGTATAGGTTTGGAGTGTCTGAAATATGTATGGTCACTTTTAAATTATCTAATTAATATACCATGATTATATGAATAAGTTGTACATGCATAACACGTAGTGAGTCACATATCATTGTCGAGTATGCCTTTGGCGGGATAAAGGTGTATTTGGGAGGTAGCAGGTCTTTAATGAAGGGGATTATGGTTGCATGACTTATGGACCACCCCATTCGAATAATTAAACTATGGTTGCATGACTTATGGACCAACATTAAAAATTGTGGTTGCATGTCTTATGGACCACCCCACTTAAGATTGGGTCTATGGTTGCATGTCTTATGGACTAACTTTGGAACTGTAGTTGCATGACTTATGAACTACCCCAAACCCCGAGTGGAGGGCGTAAATCCATTCACATATGACTACCGAAAAGTTATATGCTTGCTTGCCCATTTGCTTGTGTAAACCCCCAAATTTTCGAAATCGGTTTAGCATAAAACCCTAAACCGGAAGTCAAACGGAATCCTAAAGGTCAACAAAACCCTAGTTTACCGTATCCAACTAAATCCGGCATTGCCGTTTTATTTGGCCCTAGAAAACGAAGTTGGGATAATCAGCTAGAATAGTTCGTAATAACCATAGGTTTTATAAAAATTTCAGTTTCGCGAAATTCGGGTGTCCTTCGAACCCGATCGGACACAGTTCTCGAAAAACGTGTCCGGAAGCCCGGAATAGTAAAAATATTCCGAATACACTGTTAGACTCGTAAAAATATAAGTTTTCCAAAAATATCAGTTTCGTAATTTTTCGGTAAGTAAAAATAACAGATATAGCTATTATAAGCGTATTTTCTTACTACCGGTATTTTAATTGTCATATCTACTTTACATTACACTATTCATTACTATTCTACACTATTCTTTTATCTCTACTTTTTCTTACACCTGTTCTTACACTCTACATAACCTATAATCTTAACTTTTTACCTTTCCCATAACTTTATATCACATCTACTTTACATATTACATATTTTTTTTTCCAAAAAGTCAAAAAAATAAATCAAATACCCCTCCCCCATGCATGGCCGGTGAGCCCCCCCCCCATAATGCCTCAATTGTTTTATTTTTCAATTATTTAATTAACACAAATTATCTCCCAAATACCCCATCATACCTTCACTTCTTTCACATCACTTCTATACTAAAATTACTCTCTCAAAATCTCTCAAGAATTTCTCTCCAAGAAGTTCTTTCAAGAAGTCCTCTTTAGCTCATCTCCTTTAGGTAAAAAAAAAAAAAAATTCTTCAAGAAGTTTCCATGTTCATCTACTTAGTATGAACTTAATGTGTGTTTTCTAAAACCATAAAGGTTAAGAAAGCAACAATAGGTTCATACTTTGTTTTTGTCCATAATCATAATTCCTTTATGTTCATGTTTCTTTTATATTCATCTCTTATGTTCATTTATGTCTCTTTTATATTCATAACTATCTACTATATCTATATAGCTATATATACTATTTAGAGCATATAAGCTCATGATCTTGCAATTTATTTACCTTTCGTGCAATTTATTTACTTCAATGCATTTTATTTATTCCAAGTTGTTTTTAAGACTAGACTCTAGTCTTAGACTTGTCCTCATCAAGTCAAAACAAGTTTTTCTTCCTTTCATTTTATTTCATTATGGGACTAGTTTACTTCTTAGTCCAGGAGCCTTGAAAAAGCTAAGACTCCAATACTTGACTTTATTATCTATGCTATTTTGTCTATTATTATCCTCATAATCATGTTCATTTAGATTGTTGTCCAAAAATTTTATTTTCTAAAGATAATTAAACAAAAGAAGGATTTTTGTCACTTGAAAATAAGTTTATGAAGCATAAAAATATATAAGATAACAAAAATAAACTCAATCATTTTCATGATACAAAAAGAACTCACTATAATTTTATAAACTACTTTTGCTTTGAAAAGCTAAAAATCTTTATTATTCCACCTTGTTTTTCAAAGAAAATATTTTGTTGATAAAAATGGTTCTTTTCATAAAAAGATAAATAAGATGAATGGCTAAGGAATTTTTTTCAAGAAAAAACCTTTACAAATAGGAAAAGGAAATCTATGATTTGAAAACAAAAATAAAGTTATTCCTTTTCAAAGTTACAAGAGGAAATAATAATATTTTAGAAACTAGTTTTCTACAAAAAGTTCTTAATTATTCCACATTATTTTTATAAAGAAAACAAATTTTCATGCATGGATGACTTTATGAAAAACATAAGATATAAGAAAAGAATGAGAAATTTCAAGTAAAGATTTTTGCAAAAACAAATGAACAAAGGAATTTGCGCAAGAAGAATGAATATGAAGAAAAGCATATTTCCTAAAAGACTTCAAAATAGTATTACAGTAACTTAGAAAGTGGAAAATTTTATTTTCAAAAGTTACTTGGAAAGAGATAAATAAAACCAACATAAAACGTTTTTAGAAAACAAGGAAAGCAAGGTATTCATTTCAAAGAAATTTACAAAAACAATTTCCGAAAAGCTTCAACCCGATATTGTTTTACCTAAGAAAAATAATTGGACAACAAGACACTTGAGCATGCTTAAATATGAGTTATATAGTTATAAAAAGAGAATTTTTCAACTATATAGATAACTAAGTATTTATCAAACAAATTTTGATTTCTTGAACCAAAGTTGTTTTTACTTGGAAATCCGTAGTGAATTTTGTCGCTACTTTTTCAGAGCCTATTGGCCTTGTTTTTTGAATATAATTTTGGAAATGGGTAGATCTTTTCGAGTAGGTAGAAATCGGTATATTATATGCGCGATTCCGAGTTAAAATGACCAAGTTATGGCCATTTTAAGTTGGAACATTCTTCATACGAACTTTGACGTTCTTTGACATTGTTTTGTCAAAATTCAAGAAAATCATCAAGAAAAAACTCATTGTGGGTATTTTCTTTGGTTAGGTGACCCCAAGGAAGGATTCCTTTACCCTAAGAACTATTACGATTAAGTGGAGTGTGTGAACGACTCATCCGCTTAGAGGAATAGACGACAATGGCATCGTGAGTTTATTTCCATTAAATGCTATACTTGTTGTGCTTGTAAATTAGTTGCACTAAGTTAGGAAAAGATAAACCGATATGCATGTAAAATAATTCCTTGAAAGAATTCTAAGAATATCGAAGCCAGAATTGTTCTAAGTGATTGTTTTAGTTTAATATTGATTTGTGTGAAATTCCTTGATCGCCATAAAGTTGAAAATAATTATGTTATGACTTTATAAATTAATGAACTCATGCATACCACGAAGTGAGTCACATTGCATTGTTGGGTTATTATCCTTGGGTGAGAAGGATAGTAAGCTCATGTCGAAAGCAACACTTGGCGGGAGATCGAAAGCGATTGCTTGGCGGCTTAATGGAATATGCTTGGCGGTAGATCCGAAAGCAAGGTCAATCAAGTAGATTCGGAATGCTCGACGATGTGTGCTCGTGAGCAAGAAAACTTTTTAATTAAAACTACTTGAATTGAGGTTACGTATCACAAACCCCGAATGGAGGGCGTAAATCCATTCAACATATAGTTCCCGAAAACTATATGCTTGTTTGCCCACGTGCTTGTGCATTACATTTGTTTGATTAAATCAACTTGATTGAATCTTGTTACAAGAAGTTATTTATGGAAATAGTTCTCACTAAGCCTATTAGCTTATACCCCGATAGATATCTTTTGCAGTTTCCTTACTTATGGTTAAGGCCACGTGGACCATGCGGACAGGTAAATTCTTTTTGAGTAATAGAAATTTAGATAAAATGTAGTATTTTAGTATGATGTATAAATGCTCAGGTAATAGATTAGTAAACAAAGGAATCGTCCCTAAGTTTGAAAAATCATTGATACGAATAAATGATTATTATGAATCCTCTTATCTTAAATGTGTTATTCATATCTTCTTAAAATTCATATTTCCACATATGGTCCTCTGAAGTTGTGAAAGTACGCCTTACACTTAATATAAAAGCTTTTGGGAATGGCTAAGGTTGTCATACTTAAGCTTTAATATTGAGTGTGGCGGACTGTCACGTTTAGGGTACCCGTTGGGGCGTGACAGCTTGTGCATTCATATGGTTGCTTAAATTATAACTTGATTGTATAGATATTTTAGCTTGGTCGAGTACGTTACTTGGAAAATGAATCTCACTAAGCATTAGCTTATACCCCAATAGTTTTTGTTGCAGTGCTCTATTTTGGATGTTCCGAGAGGGACACTTTGTGCAGGTTTATCACATGGAATTAAAGAGCTTTTGAGGAAGTCGGGACCTAGTATAGGCGGTGGACCTCTAGGAAAATCTCTTTAATGTAGATTCAGATATTGTAAATGGAGCTAAACGATGTAGACTCCTATTATTTTGGCGGGGGTATGCCCCCTTGGCTTTTGTAAAGTTAACTGTTTATCTTGTTGTGATGTATATTCTTAATGTTATGTATGCTTTCTTAAGACTACTCGAATCATAGTGTGATCCTAAAACTTGTGTAAGTACACCTTACACTCGATATGTAAACCTATGGGACGACTAAGATTATCATACTTAAGTTTAAATATCGGGTGTGGTGAACTGTCACGTTTAGGGTACCTTTTGGGGCGTGACACCGTGTGCCAAGTACGAGCTTAAGCTACTAGGATTTTTTGGAAGAAGTTTATGTATTTTTAGTTTTGAACATAGACTTTTAGGAAAAATCTCTATAGTAGGCTTATGTGGTAGTTATGTTTATTTTGTTATTAGTATAGTTGAACAAAGACTTTAAGACGGGGCAATGCCCTAAGATGATGTACGAACTTGTTATTAAATGAAGATCTTATGTTTATCTATTTAAGTTCATGCTTGTTTTTGCTATCTATTTAAACGTAATACCCCTATGAGTCTCCTACTATCTTGGAAGCACGCCTTGCATGTGATATCAAAGCTCCTGCGTGACTAAGGTTGTCATTCATTAGCTTTAATATTATATGCGGCGGACTGCCACGTTTAGGGTACCCTTTGGGGCGTGACATGTAATGTCACACCCCAAAGAGTACCGTAAATGTGACAGCCCGTCATACTCAATATTAAGACTTAAGTATGACAACTTTAACCATCCCAAAAGACTCGATATCAGATATAAGGCGTACTTTCACGATCAAAGCAGACCAATCTTTGGATTCAAGCCGTTTAACAGTTATACATTAACAATTAAGAAAGTAAATCATAACAATAAAATCAAGGTTCTTAAAAGTATATGAGGAGTCTTACAAGCTTTATGGGGCATTCCTCTATCAAAGATCTAATTCTATCAAAGCCTAATTACATTTTCGAATTTCTACTTGGAAATCTATCCTACTTCCAATTCTTGAATTATAACAAAAGCTCTTGGCTCCAAAAGGGTATTACCTGGCTAAAGTATCTCCTAGGCTCCAACCAAGATACGAGTCCTGCAAGAGATATCTAAGAAGGTATAAACTACATGCTTAGTGAAAATTATTTCCACAATTAAACACCCAACAATAATTAATCAAACAAGTTTATTTAAACAACCATATGAAATGCACCAGCACGTGAGCAAACAATACATACGATTTTCTGGGAATCATATGTTTGAATGGATTTACCTCTCCATTCGATAGTTAGGTGTTCTGGATTAAATAGACCAATTTTTGTAAATTTAATTTTCTTTGTAGTATTGTTCGAGCATACTCAGCTGTAAATCATATTTTTATTCGGGTGTTTTATTCCCCATAATTTAATTCAGACGATCTCTTGCTATTTTATAAAGCTTATAGGCTCTATGAACCTCCTTACTATGCCTTTGTCCCACCAAGGACATAGTAATAAATGTAATGAATTCACCCAATGACATGCATGAATTAATTTAATTACATATTCATAGCATGAGTAAATATTTTATGGGTGATCATAGAATTCACAGACAACATTCCTATACTAGATCAAACATTCATTTATGAACAATTCCTGCCTCGATATACTTAAACGTAATTTCAATCATATACGTAAAGCACATGCATCTTCCCATTTTATCTTTTCCTAATTTTAATGCCACTAATTTACAAGCAAAAGCATAAGTGCAAATGTAAGAAATAAACTTATTTAGCCATTTGCGTGAAAACTTCTAGTCAAAGTAATCATCTGGATACGAAAACTCGGTCTCCACATCACCTATACAAAAGAAATACCAAAAATGAGTATTTCTTAGAAGTTCTACTTAAACATACTAATTTTATTTTACTAGTTCGTCAAAAATCGTATAGAGAAAAATTTCAACTTAAAATGGTCATAACTTGCTTATTTTAACTCTGAATTTCGCATATTATATATCGTTTTCTACCTACTTGAAAAGATCTATCTATTTCTAAGGTTAGCTTTATCATAAAAGTTCTTTGGGTCACGAAAAAGGTGGGTACAGAATTACCACTAAAATCTAGCCCTTGAAATACCATTTTCCAAACTTTCCTTTATCTAAAAATCTTCAGCAAAATATAGATATTTATATGTTTTAAAAAATCCTTTGAATACATATATATAGGCTTATATCGTATGCAAAATTTAATAGTGTTGTCTCAACGGTTATTTTTCCCATAAAACAATATGTCTTATGGTGTGGAAAACTTAAATCTTAACAATATCTTTCCTAAGTGTTTCGGAAGAACTTTATAATTTCTTAGGTTGTTATAATTGAGTTATTCTTTTTTGTTTTTTTTTTCCAATTTCTTTTCTAAAATAAATTAATTTTTCTTAACTTTGGTCTTCTACAACTTTTACTCTAATGATAAAAATGAAGTTTTTAAAATTGTTATTCAGTTGTGATAACCTATAATAATTTGGGTTGTATATATTTTCCTTTTAAAATGATTTTGATAAACACGTCTTTTTCTTCTTATATTTTCATTTCCTAACTTCTTTAAAAATAAATTTTATCTCTAAAACTTGGCCTTTTAAGTCTTTTGCCAATTTTACTTGGAAGGAAATCATGTTTCAATATTTTCTTAAGTTGTTGATAATATCTATTGTTCTCGGAACTTATCATGTTTATATTCTTTTTATTTCTTTGAAAATGGGTTTATGATATAGAAGCTTGGCAACCTTTATTTTTCTAAGTGGGTTTATAAAATTAGGTGAGTTGATTTTATCTTAACTTGAAAACAAGTCTAGTTTTTGGTTTTTAGCATGGAGTTACTAAAAATCCTACATGTGAGCTTTTCGAAAAAAATTTGCTTACCAAAGAATTATTAATACTAATTTTTAATGAACTTCATGCGATTTATCATGAAATGATAGTGTTTATTTCCTTAGCTAATTTCTTTGATAAAATCAACTTCATCGTTATTTAAGAAAAAATTTGATGAGTTTGAAAAGAAGTTGAAAAATAATTTTTTTTCCTATGTGTTTGATAGCATAATCTTGATTTGGGGACAAGAGTATTTATTAAAAGACTTTGGTTTCATTTTTCTTTGTTAAAGAAAATTCCACTTTAAATTTTCTTGAGACAATATCATTATGATGATGTATGTATATGAGTATGTAATATGAAAAAGATGAAAGTATAAGAAAGATATAAGAAGCAAAATAGTAAGCAAGATAATAAGATCAAGTATTGGGAACCTTAACTTCATCAAAGTATCTCGATCAAGTATTGGGAGCCTTAGCTTCATCAGGCAACCCGGACTAAGAATAGACTAGTCCAAGAAAAGAAAAAGAAAGCAATATAAGAGCAATAATAATAATTAATACGCTTATTAGAGAGTTAGTGAGCATTTAGGCTCTAAGAAATATATATATAGATATACATATAGATAATAATATATGTACAAAGTTAAGTTAGGAGCATTAATAATAGGAATAAACATAGTATCTTAATAACAAAATAATAAAATCAGAATTTTTGGCATGTGCAAGAATAAATCATGAACATGATATTGCTTCCATAACTCACATGAGCCCTTGGGAAACAACACCATGGCTATGCTAAGTTGCATACTGGGTAAATAGACTGTCACGCCTCGAAGGGTACCTAAACGTGACAGCTGCCACATAATATCAAGACTAGAATGACACTTTAGTTACGCAAAAGTCTAAGTATTGCATGTAAGGCGTCTATCACGGTAATAGGAGACGTTTTTGGGAAGTGTGGTTTAGCAAGTAATAGTGAACATCTCAAGAATCCAGAAATAAATAGATCATATTAATAATCAAAGATCTGTTAGATGATTTTAGGATCATCCCCACAAAAACCAAAGATCGAATAACTAATAGTCTTTACAGTATTCTAATACTAATCAAAAGATTTCAAAGGAATCATAATTAAATTCTTCAAGTAGATTTCCTTCAGAAGCTCAAAAGAAAACTTATGCGGATAAGAGGAGACCTAGGTACAAAAAACAAATGTTCTGAGAATGCAAATATCTATTAGAAGCAAGCTTACGAGCTTAGTGAGTAAATCCAAAATTTTCATATTGAAACAAAATATCAACAAGTTTATTAAGCAATAAATGAGATGCAACAAGCCGTGAGATACAAGACATATGATTTTCCGTAATCATGTTGAATGAATTACGCCCTTCATTCGAGGTTAGGTATTAGGGCCCATTACAGCCACTAACATTTTTATAGATCTTACCGACTCCTATACACCATTAAAAACATGTAGTTATTACGGCTCTACTAGCCATCATTTATGTAGTTTTTACTGGCTCCTACTCGCCACATAATGATTACCATCATGGCTTACACCATTATCATACACTTGCCTGCAATTGTATAATAGCAAATGCAATGTCACTTCAATATGTGAAGTGTTTGTGTAACTTTTGTTAAAGCTAGCTGTCATATTATTTTTCTTAAGGTGTTCATTAATTTTAGACACTTCAAACATGTATAAACATACAATTTATTACAACCATTCATGCTTCGATATACTTAACATTCTTTCAACATATTATCATATAACTTCATTTTATCTTTCTAATTATAATGCAATAAATTTACAAGCACAAACATGAGTATTGAAAAATAAAAGGGAGTAGACACATCGGCATGATGACATTCTTTTTATGGATGAGTCGATCAGTAATTCCATTAATCAAATAATCTTCTGGATATGAACACTCCTCAAGATCACCTAATCAAGGAGAATACCCATAATGAGTATTTCTTGTTGATTTCATTTTTCTAAATTCTTATAGCTTAGTTTCTAATACTTTTTGAAGTATATATTATAATTCTATATTTTCTTACATTTAAAGAAATAATTTCCTAAGTGTTCATTCATCTTTTCTTAAGATCATTCTATTTTTATGAAAGAAAATTATTGGTGTTTGCCAAACTAGGCTATTCCTTTATATTCCAAAGTATTGGTGGAACATGAAGTTTAGTAAAAATTTTGTTTAACAAGAATTCTTTTCCTTTTATGACTTTGCAAAGTATATGTATGTATGTATTGTAAAAATTTTTATGTTTTTGGTTATTAAATTTATGATGAAATCTCTAGTTTTTAGAAAGATTTGTTAAGATAAATTCCTAAGTTTTTATGGAAAATCATTTCCTTCGTGACAATATTTATTTTTGGAGAAGACTTTATTTTAAGAAAAATTTTCCTTCTTTATCTTGTTAAGACAAAATCAATATGTTCATGCATGATATGAATATGAAATTATAAAATTATGAAATATAAGAAAGGAATAATAATAAAATAAGAAGCAAATGGAATATGTCAAGTATTGGGAACCTTAGCTTCATCAAGGTTATCCGGGACTAAGAATGGACTAGTCCAAAAGAAATAAGGAAAAGAAAGCAAATATTGTTTTGACTTGATGAGGACAAGTCTAAGACTAGAGATAGTCTTAAAATAACATGAATTAAATAAATAACTTGCATAACTTGGAAGTAAATAAATAACAATGAGCTTATATGCTCTAGAGATTAATATAAGTACATAATTATATCTAGTTACATATATATCATAAAATCAATAATAATATGAGCAAAATAACAACACAGAATTATATAAATATATTCATGAAATAGTATAGCTTCCATAATATTAAGTTTAGGAAACTACAACATGGTCATGGAAAGTTACATGACATGGTAAGAAAGATTTTAGAAAATTCTTATCTAAAGTAGTATTTGTAGAGAAGAAGAGGGTTTTGTGAAGAAAATTTTAAAGAGTTTGAAAGAGTATTTGAGAGGGGGTTGGAGAGAGTTTTGGGAGTGAATTTTTGTTAGGTAGAAGATGTTTAATGAAGTAAAAGAGGAGGGGGGTATTTATAGGAAAATGGGGAAGTGAATTTTGAGTGATTTAATTAAAGAAAAATTAAAAAATAATAAGAGGAAGAGAGGGGAGGGAAGGAGGGTGGGTGGGGGCCGCGGCATGCATGTGGGAGAAAGGGAGAGTTTTATTTTATTTTATTTTATTTGTAATTTTGTGTATTAAAAGTAATAATATGTAAAGTGGATATGATATAAGTTATGGGAAAGGTAAAAAGTAAAGATAGTAGGTTTATGGTGTTGTAAGAGTAGGTGTTAGAAAAAGTTGATATGAATAAATAGTGTAGAATAGTAATGAATAGTGTAATGTAAAGTAGATATGACTAGTAAGATACTGGTAGTAAGAAAATACATATAAATGTGATATTCGTTATTTATAGTTACCAAAAAATTACGAAACTAATATTTTTGAAATCCTTGTATTAAATCGGTCTAATGGTGTTATCGGGATATTTTTTTATTCCAAGTCCGGGACACACTTTTCAGAATTGATCCGTTTGAGTCCGAAGGACACTTGAAATTCGCGAATCTAATATTTGTCATGCCCCAATGGGTACCTAAACGTAACAGTCCATCACATGCCATATAAGACTCATTGAATTACTACCTTAGTCCTTCGGGAGGTCTTGTATAGATATAAGGCATCCCTTTACGATAATAGAATACTCAAACGATGGAGTTAAAGAGTTTAATTTGGCATTCAATAGCATTAGAAAATAATTCAAAACACATGTGTAATTAGTTACAAAATCTAAGGGGCATTCCACCAAAAAAATATCATTTAGTGGTCTTTTACAATCTCCAGAGTCTCTTGGTTTCCTATGGAAGTCTAAACAAATTTGAATACAACTTCTAAAGGAAAAACACCTAGCTCTTGTACTAAGCTGTAGGTTGCCTCTGTCTAAGCCATATGAACTCGTGATGCAATAAATAAAAATTGTAGGGACGTAAGCTTATACTAGCTTAGTGAGTGAGAACTTCCAAGATTACATTCATAACACATCATACAAACAAGTGATTAGCAGACAAGTGATATGCATCAACATATGGAATCAACAAACATATGATCAGCCGGAAATCATATGTGGATGGACTTTTGCCCTCCATCCCGAATTCAGATCAACAAATACTGCGGTACTACTCAAATATGCCATTTAGGATCCGGTCAACAACTTGTAAATTCATTTGTGGATCACAATTAACCAACTCCTTAATTCGTTTATGGATCACGATTAACCAATTTTTACACCATTTAGGATCACGGACAACAACAATGCTAATGCTCCATCCCTATTTATGATATGAATGAGTCCATATTTATTTTCAACTCCAAATAGTCAAATTATACCAATTCTTTAAGTGATCAATCAATAATCGCAGACAGTCAATCTAATTCATCTATGTAAGCAATAGTTAATCACCGGCTTTGATATTCTTATATTCAATTTCTCATATCAACAACAACCATACATAATTCCCATTCATCCCCATCATGCATATCCATTTTATCTTTACCAAATATCTAGTGCAACTATCATTACAATCAATACAATAAATGGAATGGGAAGTAATACTCACTCGGCCATTAAATCACCAGTCTTTTAGTAAGAGTAATCCGATGGTCGGAAATCGTCAATTTTAGGGTCACCTAAAAAGGAAGAAATACCCTAATTAAGTATTTCATCACTTAACTAATCTAAACTATTTATCAAAACTAGTAAATTCGCAATTCTCGCCATTTGCGAAAGTCTGACTTAAAACAGTCATAACTTGTCATTTTAACTCGGAATTTCGCAAATTATACAATAATTTCTATCTACTTCGAAAGATCTATCTAATTATAATATTATTTTCAAGTTTTGAAAATGTTTGGGCATGAAACAGTAGGATCAGTTTGATCGGTAGCAAAATCCATTTAAAAAAAGTTTTGTAATGTTTGTAATGTCTTACTTTATAGATCAACTATACATGCAATATTGATGATTTCCTATCATGAATGGCATGTTATGAGTTTATGTATGCATGCTCTTGATGCTATTTACCAAAGGAAAATTTTAGAATTTCTTTTTTTTGTAAGACTCTAAGAATATTTACTTTTAAGAAAACTAATTTCCTAACTTGATAATCTCTTTTGTTTTGGTAATTATTACTTAGGAATTTCTAGTTATCTTTGCTAGAATTGAGTCTTCATTATATCTATTACTTAAGACCTTTATTTCTACATGAAAATTACCATTTGATACTTTGTAAACGTGTTTTCAAATAGGGTTTATTCCAAAATCCAAATTTTTGGTAGTTTTTGAATGTTTTCTCTAAGAAAAAACTTGTTTAATACATTAAAATTTAAGGTTTATTATACTATCCCTTAAGGACTTCATTTCTTGAATAAAACTTTCATTTTAAGTTTGGAAATAGGTGTTTTCTGGCAATACTCCAAAATTACGAATTTCTCAAGTTGACTAGCAACTCAAATTTTCTTATATTATCTCTACTCTTTGTTTTGCATATTTTTCTTAGCAAATCTCATTTAACTTTAAAAATCATTACTTAATGATATCTATTACCTATGCCCTTCATTTTTCATATAAAACACAGCTTTATAGTTGATAAAAGAGTTTTTAAAGCATGACTTTGAAGTCGTACGAAATTTTTCATTTGGACTTTTCAAAAGTTTTTCTTTTTAAGTTCTTATCTCATCTAACTAAGATCTAAAACTACCATATTTATTATACAAGACAAAACCTTTATTAGCATTAATGCATTAAAACATAAAATATTAATGAGATCATGAATGTCAAGTATAATATGAATATCTAAATGCTAGATCTATACTTATGATGCATGAAATGGAGTTTGAAAACATGAATATGGATTTTTATGCAAGATCTCTACTTTACTTACTATTATATGCATGAACATGAAGTAATCCAACAAAATCAATTTAAACACAAGATCTACTCTTGTGATGGCTTGATATTCATGTAGGTATTTTCTTCTCTAGCAAGTTCTCTTGGGGACTTAAATGTGAAAATACCCATGATACTCTTGCCATTATAAGGTTTATGGTAAGAAGGTTTAGGATTCACCTAAGCTTGAATCAAGAGGAAAAATGAGAAGAAAAGCAAGTTGTGAGTGTGTGTGGTGTTAGTGTAGCTCACGGCAAAGAGAGAGAAATAGAGAGGGTTTGGATTTTTGAAACAATTGAAATGATGAAGAGTGAGAGAATGTAAAAGGAGTATTATATTAGGTTGATATTAGGGTTGTTTTTATTATAAAAGGAAGTAAAATAAAAAAAATTTGAGGGAAATTAAGGGGG
>JAMXBD010003291.1:0-128254 GCA_024138025.1 Combretum micranthum
ATCGCATCATATGACACAATTCAGTGTAATCTTTAACAAATTGCATTTGGAACAAACGATTCACGCTGAATTGAATGTTTAATCATGTGATTATATTTACATGTGAATAGCATTTAAGACATGCGACTCACTTATACACATGGGAATCACATGTTGGAGATGCAATTCATCATCGTATATTGATAATTAATTTTATGTAATTTATATTTGTGTAATTTATTTTTATGGGTTAGAATCATACAATTCCCTCGTATTAAATCAAAATTCTAATTACAAAAGGAAATCTTTGTTCAAATCTTTTACATTTGTGTGGATACTTGAATATTTATTACTAATAAAGCTCAAATTTCAATCACAACAAAATACTTCATAAATTTATCACACATAATCCATAGTCCTCTATAAAATTATTTTGTCACCAATAAGTCATCTACTAACAAATTACATTCACTAATTAACACCTAGCAAGTAATAATCTATGATTTTTTGATAGGGATCATGGGTCACATGGACCAATAATTTGGGCTAAAACTAAGGGCATGTTAAACTTGGCTCAAACAATCCTTGTGAATAATCCGAACGATCGTGGATTGGGTTATCTTAAAGGATACATGATACACTTTAGAATAGGATCTGATTTGATGTGCTTAAGCATTGGAAATTCATCATCAGGGAGATTACACCCGCCATCAAGCCTATGATGGAGTTTGATCTAAGATGAATAGCTTTAGTGGAGATCACGCTGCAATAGCGGCCGTGATGCTGACTGTAACGACCATCACACCCGTTACAAGGGACATTGTCTCTTGTCATCATCGAAATGTTTAGAGGCCTAATGAGATAACGGGCATCATTGAGCCCATGACGTCGGCTATAACTGGCCTTATCACGCCCATTATTACTTGAGGAAGGAAGAAGAAATATGATCTAGGGGCATCATAGCCCATGTCATGGCCATGATCGATAAGGTGACACCTACCCTTATTTTCACACTATTTAGGGCATCCGTTTCCTATTTGCCTATACCCGACCTGTGGGAGTATAAAAAGGTTATTAATGATATGTTTAGCAACTTTATACTTGCTTTTGCCCTCATGAACATTGTATTGTCCTTTATAATGAATTGACTTCTTAAATAAAATTGAGATTTCTTTTCAAAATTATTCTTTTATTTCTTGTCATCGTGCGTAATATTAATTGATTATAACAACTAGTTCAATTCTATCTTTGGTGCGTCATATCCAAGGATTAGTTATACATTCCTTTTAATTTCAATTTTTATAAATCATAACCCAAAAACATATCATAAACCCTAGATTGCAATAACGCACTAGATTCGCAAATTACTCAGATTTTCCAATTCGTATCATTTTCTACAAAACCACCAAGTTAATTTTCAACCAACAAATTTTTTCAAAACAAAAAATCATCTACCAACAAAAGTCATCAACAAATAATAGTGATCGATTAATAAAATACAATGACCAATTAATACATAATAAGGTCTTAACTAAAATAAACAAATATCATATTCCAAAGAGTTACAAGGATTAACAAAAAAAACAATATTAAGTCACTAATAAAAGAATATATATATATATATATATATTGAACCTAAAAATCGCCAATAACCTTATGGTCTAGTGGCATCTTCTGTGGAATCTCATGTGAAAGGTCCTAGGTTCAATTTTCCACTCCCTTTTGTAATGGTAAAAAAAAAAAAAAAAAAAAACTAAAAGTCAATTTAAAAAGGAAAAGAAAAATTTCATCTTAATCAATATTTATCAAATAATAAATATCATAATATAATCACAAGCACCAATACGGCCTTTAATCAATTATGATAAGAAAAATTAAAATTACAAGTAAAATATTATAATATTTTTCTAAAATAATATGATTTAGTTTTAGGGATTGATTTGGTTTACCCCTCCAAACTAACCATAAAATTATGGATTGGTTCGGATTGAGAATTATTAAAACCAAATTATTAAAAACATCATATTTTCAATTTAGTTCAACTCGGATAATGGATTGATTCGATTTGGTTGGTTTTTTTCCAACCTCTACCCTCAATAACCAATTAGAATCTATCAAGTTGATTAAAGTACAAGTGGATTACTTTATACAATAGAATTACTTACTCACTTCCATTGCTTATAAAAGATGTAAACAATTAAATTTTTATGTTTTCAATGTTAATTATATAAATTAGGTACAGTAAGTCTGAAAAATATAAAGTCTTTAGTTTAGCATTTTAACAAATACCTCAATTCACCCATCAGCATTTTCCAATTAGTCACAAATAATAGTGGTCTACTCAATTCTGGACTCGGACATGAGGACCCGTGACCTCCAGTCTGGGGCAGGTCCTTGCCCCGTTGTTATTGCCAGGTGTCTGTGTGTGTGTTAAGTTAAAAGAATATAAAACGATCAATGAAACCTATGAAAGTTAAAGTTATGCTATTCGGAGCTCCAACGATTTAATATGAACAAATTTTGTTTCCCAATGTTTATTGGAGAGACCATCTAATTGATGATCTATCGATGGAATTCTTATTATATTAGATTTATAATCATTTTAATAGTTCTATAATAAGATAATGTGAGATGGGAAAAATTGCATTAAATTACAAAAGAAATATGGAGATAGGGAGAAATGTTGACTAATAGTTATATCAAGATGGAGAATGGAAAGAGAGAATATGACGTGGGTATCGCTTGATAGTTGATAGTTAGGTTTTATATGGCGAATTCATATGTAGGGATATTTGATTAAATTTGTGACCGAATGTGTTGAGTCCAAATAGGAAATATTGGCTTAATATCTATATATAATAAATAGATGCATTTATATCGAAAGATGTCGTTTGTATGTATAAAATTCATTTCTCTCTATGTATAGTCAATCAAGGATTGTAAGTGATTATAATAAGATATATAATTATGATTATCTTAATGTGTCATTCATTATCTTGCATCATTGATGTAAGTTTCCTTTTGTTTTCTTTTTCAAAAAAAAAAAAAAAAAAAAAACTTACATCATACTATGATAAAAAAATCTTATATAATATTATGATATGTGGACTATGTGCATAACTGCTAGGTCATATCAATTTATTTAATAATTAAATCTTATTCATTTTTTGGCATATGATGTGACTTTTTGTTATGAAGCAAGTATAATATGTTTAGATTTTTTTAATCTAAATTAAAAAAAGCATTTATAATATATTGTTACAGTTATATGTTTCTTCTTTCTTTAACCATTCTAATACTATTTATGCATAATTTTTTTTTCTCATTCTCATCCTCAGTCTTACCCTTTTTTTCCCCTAATAAGCATTATTATTTTATTATTATATCTTTATAATCATGGCCTAGGTTGTAATGTTGTTAGATAAAAGTTTAATTGAATATGGCATTTAATAATTTTAAATTTAATATATAAGAATAATTTGATATAATCTTTATCAATTTCAAAATTTAGGTATAAAATTACAAAAAAAGAAAAACGATATAATGGATTTTAAAGTCAACCTAAAATCTAAAATGCAATGTTTTCAAAATTCTTTTTCCTTTTCGTACTTTTCCAAATTCCAGTTTAGAATTGTTATCCCAACACATTACAATTATTAATTGTTTTTAGTACCAGTTGATGTTGGAAGACAAACACAACAATGGATGGCCAATGATTATAATAAATTATCATGGAAAAAATCTATGGAAAATAATGGGAGTGATTTCCATTTTTTAAAGGAAGAAAATACTCTTTCTTATTTTTCATCAACATTCCCATAACAATCACCACCACTAATTATTGCTATCACTTAAAATTACAAACCACTAATATTGCAATCTTTTAGAAGTGCTATAATAATATCTGTCAAAAGTAAAATTTTCATTACTACAAATGTTAAAAGAAAAAAAGAAATATTGAAACCCATGATGATATGAGAGATTAAGAAGTTAAAAAACATTTTAGAATTCAATGTGCTGCACTTTCTTCTTATTATATGATATAGGGACACAACATTGAAATCACTTTCAAAATTAGGATTTGTTGTTCTCTCTATATTGAACTTAAAATTGCTAAATTATTGACCATGTTGCTTATTTTCATTTTAATGTGAGTTTGAACACTAGTGATACTTTGTGGGACTCTTCCCATATATGTTTAGATCAAGATTAAATGGAATGGAATATCTCTTTTGAGAAAAAAAATAAAAAAAAAGGAACATTTGATCTTGAACGGTCTATCTCAATCGCATCTTCAAACTTACTTTTTTCCCTGATAAGCATTCATTATGAATTTATGTTATAAAAAAAAAAGTTCAATAAATTATCATATTTAGTAATTTCAAATTATTGTATAGAATTCAATATATAAAAAGTTTAATTGGATATGATATATTTATTGATTTTAAACTTTAGATATAAACATTGGAAAGTGAAAACCACATAATGGGCTGTAAAGTTATCTTAAATTATATGGTTAAATGCTTTCAAAGCTTTTTTTTTTTTTTTTTTTTCTATTTTTTTTTTAGAATGGAGCTGTAGAATATTATTCATTTTATTTTTCATTAGCATCTTCTATAATTGTTAACAATTGCCCCTTTAATTGTTGGTTTCTATCATTGTTCAGTGTTACAAGCTACAAATATCCATAACCTCCCAAAACTACTATGATAATAATATTTTATGAATGTAAAATTTTTATTATAGCAAATATTAAAAAACAAAAACCATTTCCCGTCCATACAACGCACCCCAGGCTACAAGTGAAAGGGCAATCAGGGGGTCCATCAGCGAATTTCTTCCCTTTTCTCACTTTTTGCCGTATTTTTTATTTTTTTTTTCCAATTAAATTTGCAAGCTCCAAGTGGCATTGACTAAGAACAACATGTGGCTATAAAGATCAGTACAACGTATCACCACCAAAATAGCATTCTAATCATTTAAGGTGCAAATTCGTAGGTGGTGATGGCCCATGGAATGTCTTCCTTCCTTTTGGCCTTTTTCCTTTTCCTTGATAAGAAATACGGTAATGGTTGTTTTAACAAAACTTGCTAAAAGATTAAAGAGAGATTCCGTTTAGATTGTTGGTTTTTATGTGTATCATATTTGTATTAAATTTATATCGTATTTATTTAATTTATTTTATATAAAATTATTAGTTTTTTATCGGTATTTATTTGTTAACAAATATCCGTTTGAAAATGATAAAATATATGATGTTAAAATAATCAGAATTTGATGAAATAAGCAAAACTAAATTTTTATATATTTATTTATTTATTAATTTATAATAATATATAATATATAAAAAATTAATAATATATAAAAATTTAGTTTTGCTTATTTCATCAAATTTGATTATTTTAACATCATATTTTTATCATTTTCAAACGGATATTTGTTAACAAATAAATACCGATAAAAAAATAATAATTTTATATATAAATAAATTAAATAAATACGATATAAATTTAATACAAATATGATACACATAAAAACCAACAATCTAAACGGAATCTCTCTTTAATCTTTTAGCAAGTTTTGTTAAAACAACCATTACCGTATTTCTTATCAAGGAAAGGAAAAAGGCCAAAAGGAAGGAAGACATTCCATGGGCCATCACCACCTACGAATTTGCACCTTAAATGATTAGAATGCTATTTTGGTGGTGATACGTTGTACTGATCTTTATAGCCACATGTTGTTCTTAGTCAATGCCACTTGGAGCTTGCAAATTTAATTGGAAAAAAAAATCAAAAAATACGGCAAAAAGTGAGAAAGAAAAGGAAGAAATCGCTGATGGACCCCCTGATTGCCCTTTCACTTGTAGCCTGGGGTGCGTTGTATGGACGGGAAATGGTTTTTGTTTTTTAATATTTGCTATAATAAAAATTTTACATTCATAAAATATTATTATCATAGTAGTTTTGGAGGTTATGGATATTTGTAGCTTGTAACACTGAACAATGATAGAAACCAACAATTAAAGGGCAATTGTTAACAATTATAGAAGATGCTAATGAAAAATAAAATGAATAATATTCTACAGCTCCATTCTAAAAAAAAAATAGAAAAAAAAAAAGAAAGAAAAGCTTTGAAAGCATTTAACCATATAATTTAAGAACTTTACAGCCATTATGTGGTTTTCACTTTCCAATGTTTATATCTAAGTTTAAAATCAATAAATATATCATATCCAATTAAATTTTTATATTGAATTCTATACAATAAATTTGAAATTACTAAATTGATAATAATTATTGAACTTTTTTTTTTATAACATAAATTCATAATGAATGTTATCAGGGGAAAAAAGTAAGTTTGAAGATGCGATTGAGATAGACCGTTCAAGATCAAATGTTCCTTTTTTTTTTATTTTTTTTTCTCAAAAGAGATATTCCATTCCATTTAATCTTGATCTAAACATATATGGGAAGAGTCCACAAAGTATCACTAGTGTTCAAACTCACATTAAAATGAAAATAAGCAACATGGTCAATATATTTAGCAATTTTAAGTTCAATATATAGAGAGAACAACAAATCCTAATTTTGAAAGTGATTTCAATGTTGTGTCCCTATATCATATAATAAGAAGAAAGTGCAGCACATTGAATTCTAAAATGTTTTTTAACTTCTTAATCTCTCATATCATCATGGGTTTCAATATTTCTTTTTTTTTTAACATTTGTAGTAATGAAAATTTTACTTTTGACAGATATTATTATAGCACTTCTAAAAGATTGCAATATTAGTGGTTTGTAATTTTAAGTGATAGCAATAATTAGTGGTGGTGATTGTTATTGGGAATGTTGATGAAAAATAAGAAAGAGTATTTTTCTTCCTTTAAAAAATGGAAATCACTCCCATTATTTTCCATAGATTTTTTCCATGATAATTTATTATAATCATGGCCATCCATTGTTGTGTTTGTCTTCCAAATCAACTGGTACTAAAAACAATTAATAATTGTAATGTGTTGGGATAACAATTCTAAACTGGAATTTGGAAAAGTACGAAAAGGAAAAAGAATTTTGAAAACATTGCATTTTAGATTTTAGGTTGACTTTAAAATCCATTATATCGTTTTTTTTTTTTTGTAATTTTATACCTAAATTTTGAAATTGATAAAGATTATATCAAATTATTCTTATATATTAAATTTAAAATTATTAAATGCCATATTCAATTAAACTTTTATCTAACAACATTACAACCTAGGCCATGATTATAAAGATATAATAATAATAATAATAATGCTTATTAGGGGAAAAAAAGGGGTAAGACTGAGGATGAGAATGAGAAAAAAAAAATTATGCATAAATAGTATTAGAATGGTTAAAGAAAGAAGAAACATATAACTGTAACAATATATTATAAATGCTTTTTTTAATTTAGATTAAAAAAATCTAAACATATTATACTTGCTTCATAACAAAAAGTCACATCATATGCCAAAAAATGAATAAGATTTAATTATTAAATAAATTGATATGACCTAGCAGTTATGCACATAGTCCACATATCATAATATTTATAAGATTTTTTTTATCATAGTATGATGTAAGTTTTTTTTTTTTTTTTTTTTTTTTGAAAAAGAAAACAAAGGAAACTTACTATCAATGATGCAAGATAATGAATGACACATTAAGATAATCATATTATATATCTTATTATAATCACTTACAATCCTTGATTGACTATACATAGAGAAATGAATTTTATACATACAAACGACATCTTTCGATATAAATGCATCTATTTATTATATATAGATATTAAGCCAATATTTCCTATTTGGACTCACACATTCGGTCACAAAATTTAATCAAATATCCCTACATATGATATGAATTCGCCATATAAAACCTAACTATCAACTATCAAGCGATACCCACGTCATATTCTCTCTTTCCATTCTCCATCTTGATATAACTATTAGTCAACATTTCTCCCTATCTCCATATTTCTTTTGTAATTTAATGCAATTTTTCCCATCTCACATTATATTATAGAACTATTAAAATGATTATAAATCTAATATAATAAGAATTCCATCGATAGATCATCAATTAGATGGTCTCTCCAATAAACATTGGGAAACAAAATTTGTTCATATTAAATCGTTGGAGCTCCGAATAGCATAACTTTAACTTTCATAGGTTTCATTGATCGTTTTTATATTCTTTTAACTTAACACACACACAGACACCTGGCAATAACAACGGGGCAAGGACCTGCCCCAGACTGGAGGTCACGGGTCCTCATGTCCGAGTCCAGAATTGAGTAGACCACTATTATTTGTGACTAATTGGAAAATGCTGATGGGTGAATTGAGGTATTTGTTAAAATGCTAAACTAAAGACTTTTATATTTTTCAGACTTACTGTACCTAATTTATATAATTAACATTGAAAACATAAAAATTTAATTGTTTACATCTTTTATAAGCAATGGAAGTGAGTAAGTAATTCTATTGTATAAAGTAATCCACTTGTACTTTAATCAACTTGATAGATTCTAATTGGTTATTGAGGGTAGAGGTTGGAAAAAACCAACCAAATCGAATCAATCCATTATCCGAGTTGAACTAAATTGAAAATATGATGTTTTTAATAATTTGGTTTTAATAATTCTCAATCCGAACCAATCCATAATTTTATGGTTAGTTTGGAGGGGTAAACCAAATCAATCCTAAAACTAAATCATATTATTTTAGAAAAATATTATAATATTTTACTTGTAATTTTAATTTTTCTTATCATAATTGATTAAAGGCCGTATTGGTGCTTGTGATTATATTATGATATTTATTATTGATAAATATTGATTAAGATGAAATTTTTCTTTTCCTTTTTAAATTGACTTTAGTTTTTTTTTTTTTTTTTTTTTTACCATTACAAAAGGGAGTGGAAAATTGAACCTAGGACCTTTCACATGAGATTCACAGAAGATGCCACTAGACCATAAGGTTATTGGCGATTTTTAGGTTCAATATATATTATATATATATATATTCTTTTATTAGTGACTTAATATTGTTTTTTTTGTTAATCCTTGTAACTCTTTGGAATATGATATTTGTTTATTTAGTTAAGACCTTATTATGTATTAATTGGTCATTGTATTTTATTAATCGATCACTATTATTTGTTGATGACTTTTGTTGGTAGATGATTTTTTGTTTTGAAAAAATTTGTTGGTTGAAAATTAACTTGGTGGTTTTGTAGAAAATGATACGAATTGGAAAATCTGAGTAATTTGCGAATCTAGTGCGTTATTGCAATCTAGGGTTTATGATATGTTTTTGGGTTATGATTTATAAAATTGAAATTAAAAGGAATATGTATAACTAATCCTTGGATATGACGCACCAAAGATAGAATTGAACTAGTTGTTATAATCAATTAATATTACGCACGATGACAAGAAATAGCAAAGAATAATTTTGAAAAGAAATCTCAATTTTATTTAAGAAGTCAATTCATTATAAAGGACAATAAATGTTCATGAGGGCAAAAGCAAGTATAAAGTTGCTAAACATATCATTAATAACCTTTTTATACTCCCACAGGTCGGGTATAGGCAAATAGGAAACGGATGCCCTAAATAGTGTGAAAATAAGGGTAGGTGTCACCTTATCGATCATGGCCATGACATGGGCTATGATGCCCTAGATCATATTTCTTCTTCCTTCCTCAAGTAATAATGGGCGTGATAAGGCCAGTTATAGCCGACGTCATGGGCTCAATGATGCCGTTATCTCATTAGGCTCTAAACATTTCGATGATGACAAGAGACAATGTCCCTTGTAACGGTGTGTGATGGTCGTTACAGTCAGCATCACGGCCGCTATTGCAGCGTGATCTCCACTAAAGCTATTCATCTTAGATCAAATCCATCATAGGCTTGATGGCGGGTGTAATCTCCCCTGATGATGAATTTCCAATGCTTAAGCACATCAAATCAGATCCTATTCTAAAGTGTATCATGTATCCTTTAAGATAACCCAATCCACGATCGTTCGGATTATTCACAAGGATTGTTTGAGCCAAGTTTAACATGCCCTTAGTTTTAGCCCAAATTATTGGTCCATGTGACCCATGATCCCTATCAAAAAATCATAGATTATTACTTGCTAGGTGTTAATTAGTGAATGTAATTTGTTAGTAGATGACTTATTGGTGACAAAATAATTTTATAGAGGACTATGGATTATGTGTGATAAATTTATGAAGTATTTTGTTGTGATTTGAAATTTGAGCTTTATTAGTAATAAATATTCAAGTATCCACACAAATGTAAAAGATTTGAACAAAGATTTCCTTTTGTAATTAGAATTTTGATTTAATACGAGGAATTGTATGATTCTAACCATAAAATAAAATTACACAAATATAAATTACATAAAATTAATTATCAATATACCGATGATGAATTGCATCTCCAACATGTGATTCCCATGTGTATAAGTGAGTCGCATGTCTTAAATGCTATTCACATGTAAATATGAATCACATGATTAACATTCAATTCAGCGTGAATCGTTTGTTCCAAATGCAATTTGTTAAAGATTACACTGAATTGTGTCATATGATGCGATTCAACACTGTAGAAGTTTTTCCCAAATTGCATGTTCAAGAGGTGATTCTTTTAGTAATTTGTAAATCACATAATATTTATGTGGTTAAATTTATAATCGATTTTATCTTGTTTGTATTTAAGTAATTTTTTTTTTAGATATCAATAGACATGTGTTTCATTAATTTAATTCATAGTTTAAACTGAATCAACCCATTATTAATAGTTAGGAAATTTTCGAATATGAACAAAACCATTGTGTAATGGTTTGGTTTAAGATGGGGGAAAAAATGGAAACATAAATTATAGCTTAGTTGGGTTATTAGAAAAATCGAACCAAACCAATCTATGTCCAACCCTAATCAATGGTCACATGATGAGTTTCGAGTATGTATTATTTTCAAATCTTGCTTTTATAGGGTAAGGTATGCTTATGGGGTCTTCCCACTTTATATTAAACTTAGAACATATACTATCTATATATATATATATATAGAGAGAGAGAGAGAGAGGATACACATTCCAAAATACTCAAGGTTTGTATTTTAAAAATTATTAAATAATATTCATAAATGTAATATAAACAATAATTTTATAATTTTTGCTAATAATGTTTTACAGGTAAAAAAGAAGAAAGAGGCAAACTCATAAGATAAAAGCTCTAAATTGTTAAATATAAATAGCCTCTCATATTTTCCTTTTATTTTATCTTATTCTTTCCCATTTCTCTCCAATTAAGTTTTTCGTTTCTTTTCACTTATTATTCCCTTTTAAAGTAGTAAGTATTACCCTTAATTTAATAAAACTATCTACATCCTACACTTTATGCTTTCTTTTCTTTCCTCCCATTCTTTTACTCCATAGATTTCAAATTTTTTTTCCTTTCCCATGTTATTACGTTAATTTAAAATAATGGAGATAGAAAATTATATTTTTAATACCATGCACGTGCATACCCATACACACATACAAACATATACACTTGCACACTTATGCAAAAATATAGATGTATAACTTTTTTAACATCACATAAACTTGAAATTTATGAAAACATAAGAAAAATATATACCTTTCAAAAGGTTCTTTATATTGTATTCTATAAGTTTTAGATACAGGCTCTAGAGTGATTTTATGGTACAATAAGATAGGTTCAAGTTAAAAATTTAGGAACTTGTATCTTATATGATAAGACATGGTAAAGTCTTTTGCTCTATTCATCATGTACATACACATCTCTAATAAGTATTCCATGAGCAAAATTGTAGTGCTGACAAGTGATTTGTGCAATCCTCTTAATTTTTCAATTATGAAACCAAAAGTTAAATTTACCTTAAACTTTTAAATATATGAATTATATGTCACAGTATTTAAAGTGAATAAATGGATCAAATTCTAAAGGATACAAATACAGCGATCCGATTTGCTGTTGCTCCATGACTAGAAGTTGCTGAGATTTAAGCGTGTTTACTTTTAGTTACTAAGTCATCTGAGGATAATGTTGGGGAGAAAAATCGTGAGGATAAGCTGGCTGCATCATGGTCTATTTCATGATTTTCTTCATTTTTATTTTGTACGTGCGTACGCAGTCTTGGACGAGCATATTAGCCATCCATTATGAAGCATCGTCTCTGTTAGGAAAAAATTATTCAATAGCTAAGCATATCTATTAGCAATTGTACGTGCTTTGATACATAAAAGAGATAATGATTAATTTTTAATAGGAAAAATTACATCGAAAGTTACATTCGTGTTAAATTCGTTTAAGATATCAATATTTGTGAGGATTAAAAAAGAGAAATAAACTTTTGAGTAAATGAGTTAAATAAGACATCATCACTAACTTCATCTGATTTTTCTGTCATTTATCATGTGCAATGCAAGTTCTTCTCTTTTTTATAAGTCATTTTATCTTTAAATGATAGAAATCAGAAAGACGTCAAGATTAATTCAAACATCAACGAATAATAGCCTCGTTTGTTTAATTATTTTCATTTGAAATAGGTTGGTTGTTCAACCTTGCACTTGCTCAAACTTTATCAGGTTGTGTGCTTGCTGGAGTTACAAGCAAAAGAGGGATTAAGGCTGATGCAGCAGTGGAGGATAAAAACTAGCATAAACTAATTGATGATCTTGATATGGGGTCTGGCAATTTTTGTTTCCTTTTCTAGGTACAAAGGAGGTTTAGAGTAGTTTGTATAAAATGATGTATTGATAGTGGAAATTTTGCATTTTCACCTGGTATTTATTTTATCATCATGAATATTTCTTCAATTAACTGTAGCTAAATTTTGACAATTTGTTATTTTTGTTTATGTGGCCACCATGAAAAATGGTATTCATTGTAACGTTGCCTGAATCTCATGAATGAAATCTTTGAAAACTAGAGTATTTTTTAGGAGGAAGAAGAACTCGTGCTTTGCACATGATATGTGATGGAGAAATAAGATGGAATTAGTGAAGATACTTTATTTGTCTCTCCTACTTAAACATTTTTTTTTAATCTTTATAAATATTAATATCTTAAATAAATTTAATCATAAATATTTTTTTTTCATTTTTAATACAACTACTATTGATTATTTGGAAAGATGGGATTTCATATTAAATAATAATTCATACATTACACGTAAGGTATCCTATTTGCCACAGAATTCCTTCTTCATTTCTATCTCTCACTCTCTCTTATCCACACGCTTCACCGACTTTATTCCTTTTTATGCTTCCAGCCCCAAATGTCCAAGTGCATGGAATGGAATGCACCCTCCAATCCTGTCTGCTGAAGCATCCTGCAATCCAAAAGAAGAATGCTACGTGGAAGTAACGCGACCAGACAACATCTGTCGTTAATCGATAGTCCATTCTTGTTGAACTTTTACGAATTACCAAATACATAAATATATTTATATATTTTTAAGAAATCAGTAGTTTAGGTTTGTTAAACGTTCATAATCTTTTTCTTATCATTTGACTATCGACTAAATCTGATAATATTTTAAGGAATTAATTTTTTAAAAAAATTATAAATATTAAATTTAAAAGACTACAACTGCCCAAGCTAGATAATTGTCATAAGCTTTGAAAAATAAAGTTCGCGCAATTTATTAATATCTATTATATACTTTTACAAACATTCAACATAACCATTTTTCTTATGGATGATAATTTACAAGTATTGCTTGTAAACTGTGACTTTCTTTGTTAGGACATCGATTTACTTATTGCTTTTGTGCTTGTTTAGTCTTTTAAGGTAGATCCAACAAGTGGCAATAATTAACTTATTAGGTGGAATTTGACGTGTGATTTTGCGATGGGATCTGTAATTATAGTATAGATATACCCAATCAAGATTTGTTGACAATTGGAACCATATCAAGTTGAACTTTATCCAGGACTTATAGCCTAAGATTACAGTATATATTAGACTTTCCATTTCTATATTTATAAAATGGTTTCTGCAAGTACAAGTGAGTATTTTTGAGATTAAATGAACTAATAAAAAAGAAATAAATCACTTCTTTATAATTCTTATATTTGTTATACATTTAAAAAAAAAGGATTTAAAAATATATTCTATAAAGATTCAAAGTTTTAAACAACTATATATGCTTTATATAGATGACACATGGCTAGCTATTTAGATCAGAAATTCTGGAACAATATTACATCATTATATTTTAGGGTAATCTAGTAGGTCCGACGCTTAAAGTAAAAATTCTAGTAGGTCCAATCGGGCAAAGAAAAAAGATTAGCATATTATATACTTTATAATCATAACCACATTACGAATAGTTATAATCTGTCCACTTGGTTGATTAAATAATGTTTAAATAAAACTATTATTCCTCAAAAATTGAGTAAAACCATAACAAAATTTTGTTTATTAATTTTTATCATTGAATTGTTATTCATATGTTTTAATAAAAATTAACTATTCAATATACAATTTTTTAATAGGTATTTTGTTATTAAATGCAATAATAATTCTTTGTAACTTGTAACGACTAGGTTATAATAAAAATTATTACTTTAAAGTTAAAAGTAATGAGCAGTAAAATTATCATTAACACTTAAATTGTAAGCAATACCACATAGAATCACACCCTTGGAAAATCGAATCACGATCTTGCAAGTTACACCAGCTTTACCTGATTTTCTAGAACCTAACCTTCAATCTTCAACTTGACACTATTCCATAGATAGAATGGATGTGCTCCAATTCCTTCTCTGCCAATTTCCATCTAATGATAATTCCTGTGTTAAGGGGATTGTTAATGCAACTTTTCAAATTAAAGGCATGCTGGATAAATTATATGTATAATAATGTGGCTTATATATAATCATAGATGAAATGCATCCATTGAAAAAAATAATGTTACTTTTTAGAAATTAAATTAGAAATGGTGATAGTTGAAATAACCATCGATATTCTATCTATTTGGATGATTTGTTTTTTATTTGTTTTGATCTGCATCTGTATCTTATTTATATTTTATCTGTAAAGTCTATTTAAGAGTAAAGATATATATTTTTATCTGAATTTGTTTTTGACAAATAGTTTAATTGAAACATATATAAAATAACACTACAAGAAAATAGGCTTTTAGAGACAAAAAATTTACGACGAAAAATTTAAAAATGTAGTTATAATTTTATAAATAAAATCTGCGACGATGACTTTTACGATAGAAATTTACATTTAGAGACAGAATTTTTGTCTGTAAAGCCCAATTTTCTTGTAGTAAAATGTCAAACCAATGCCAAAGTAGCGAACCAAATGTACCATTAACAATTAAGATATTGTGATATATAATGTTATACGGCATATGTTCACATTTATATATTGATGTATACCTAACCACTTAGTATTCAATTCCATTTAGTCAACAGATTACATATATAGGTAATATGATTAATTATATGGTATAGCGATTGCGATACAGCGTAAATTATAGCGTATAACGTAGTTGTAAGCATACCTTATACTTAATGGAGGACTATATTAACACTTTTTCGTACAATTAATTATTAACGTACTATATTATGTGTTAAATGTGCATGCTATAAATCATAATATCTATTTTCATATTGGACACATATGATACTTCACTGCATGTCCTATTCACATAATATTAAATATTACTTTCTACTTATTGCTAAAAAACCCTTTTACCTAAAATCTCTTAAAATTTTTATGACAATATTTAACAATGATAAAATTTATTTAAATTATTACATATATTGAAAAGATCGATTAAGCTCATATTACTATTTTTTCTTTTTTTTGACCATTATAATAGAAGAGGGATTTGAACCTAAAATCTCTCACTTGAAAAATCAGAAAAATGTCATTAGGTTACAACGGGTTATATTACTATTTAAAACCATTTATATTGTTTTATGCCTTATTTTATATTTTAACATTGTCCATGTGTCTTCGAGGAAGCTTCGCTTCGGATGCCAACACTATCAATTACTTTTCTTTTCTTTTGTTTTAACCTTTATTATAAGGGGTTGAGACAAAACGACATAAACACAACAAAAAGCATGCATACATTGCATAATGAATAGATCTAACGTTCCTTTCGTCTTTGTTTTTATCTAAACCTTAAGGTATGATGTGGAGGAGCGTGCTCTCTTGTCTTTTTCTAATGGTATTTAGGGTAGATGCGGTGGGCTTCTTATTGACCTTTATTAACATCCCATGTCATCTTTCGGTTGATGATATAAATTTGAAAAAGAAAAACAAAAAAAGATTAGAATATGGTTATGTGTGATGGATCTTTCTAAATTTTTTAAAATGTAATTTTAACTTTTTATACTTTTAAAAATATGCAAAATAAGTTAAATTATTATTAAAATCTTAAAAATGTCGTTAAAAAGAGTAAAACTAGTAACGAATCTGGATTTTAACAGCATATTTTAAATGCACTCGTAAAACTTTATAAAGTATAGGAAGTCGATGTTATACTTTCCAAATTTAGGAGTTTATTCATATTAGACTAAATAGATTAACAGTTTATGTGCAATTTTTCCAATTCAAAAGATAAATAAACAAATAAAAGTGTGTGCTTATGAGAAATTCTCTTTTCACTTGCTAGATAACCCATCTTCAAGTTTCTGTACATCGACTCTCTTTCAAAATAACACAGAAATTCATAAAGAGTAGCCATAGGTGTCGATACCTTCTGTTGTAATTCACTTGATTTGAAATTGGTTTGCCTCGTGTAATGTACTTTTATGATAGAGATAAATTCCAAACTCCTTAGTGTTTTTTATTTTTTATTTTTCTTCTTTAACGTAAGATTAATGAGAGATAAAGGTTGTATCAATTTGAAAAGCTTAGTAATAAAAGATGATAAATACTAAGGTGACTGTTAGATGATTAATTTCCCATATTGAATTTTTTTTTTTTTTAAAAATCGGAACAAAATATCTCCAGATTTTTATGTTAGGATGATTTTATTTCTTCCTCTTTTCTTGCCAACTCCTCAACATCCATCTCTTTGAACTGATACAACGACCCGTGCCCATAGATTAACCATAACCTAACGGACACGAGAAAAGGCAAGATAAGATTCTACGCATAAAAAGAAAAAAAAAAAAAAACCATGGATCGGGGAATATTTTTCGGAAAATAGGGTATTTACTTTTCGCTAATATGATTCTTTATTTTTTGTTTTTTTCTGGGCACTTAATTCTCTTTTTAGCTTACACGAAATCTTGTCTCCGAAGAATATTTCTGTCGACTGGAATCCTATTATTCACACTCCATTCGGCAATAATTTCAACTTAATAAGAAGTTACGAGAGGCCACTTGATTTTTATTAGTATAACGTCCGACTCATCATCTTTATCGTTAAAATCTCCACTGCATTAACTTGTACAACCATATAAAGTGGTATGGCAAACAAGTTTAAATGAATTAAACCGGTTTACAACTTATTTGGATTGACTTGATTTTTATTTGACTTCAATTTAAGAATAATTGAGTTGAAGTCAAGTTTGAGCTATTTGAATAGCTTATCAAGTCAAATTGATATTGAGTTTTATTATATTTAACTTAGTGAGTGCACAAGCCTAATCTTACTCAAGTTAAGTATAGCTTTTAAAATTGTTCAAGATGTTTGGATATTACATTATCTTAATTAGAGTTTTTTTTTTTTCAATAAATCAATCTAAATAAGTTTAATTGAGTCAAGTTTGAATTTGTACATATCACTTTGAGACAAACTCGAACTTCATATTTTAAGTTTGGTTGTACTAAGCCAAAGCATGAACTTTAAAATTTCTACTCGAGTTCAAACTTAAAATTGTAATGTTGTGACCCAATTGCATCTCTATCTAGTATGCTCATAAGGTTAAAACGTATATAATCACTAAAGCAATTTAATGTTGTACTCGTACAGGCAAGTATGCCTTTCGATTCCTAATATAGCAGATAAGATACAGTAATCCCTCAAAGATTAGTTATGTCAGTACTAGTAATCTCATCGATTCTATTATCTATCCTAAAAATTAAAGCAATCATCTTTTTAAATAAAATTAAAAGAAAATTAAAGCAATAAACACATAAGCAATATCAAATTCTTCACCAAATTACAAAATAAATAAATAAATAAATAAATAAGATCTAACCATTAAATCCGCTATGATTGTCAATGTGATATTAAAATTGATACTAAACTTTTTATTGATTTCACGAACCATGGAAATTCCTAATTTAAATTAATATCCTTTTGAGATTACAAGTTAGATGACACTAGATTGGTTGATTAATTGCAATCTCTTTCTAATAAAAACACTTAGAATCATATTACTTCAAACTCACTCTTGAATTCTACCATTGCTTTCGGCTTTAAATGAAATATCTACGTTGTCCTTTATTTAGAAATGTGTGCTGCTCTTTCTAATCTGCATATTTATTTAAACATATGATTTCTTAATCTATATACACGAAATCAAACATTAAATCCGTGCACATAAAGATTTACGACAATTAAGCACACATGACTAGATTCAAGCAACATATAGTTATACGATTCTTTTAAGGCTCATCAACCAAGTTATTAAATGTTTATTCCTCAATAAATATAATCACAAAATCATTGAGTAAAACAAAGTGTAAAAAATAATAATAATAACAATAGCAAATGCAATTATACTCCAAGTCTGGCAAGACAATTTGTTTCTTCACTTACTCTTGACTCTTCTTCAGTAACAACTCTATATTTTTGTATCTATATTTCTCTATCACCTGCTCCATGTCTGTATTGGATTGCAAAGATATATATATCATGTGTTGAAAAGGTAATATCATAATTGAATTTTTATTTTCATTATTAAAATGTGTCTTCTATTTTTATTTTTTATTGACACTAGTTCAACCTTCAATTGAACTCAATTCAACCCCTCAATTCCTAATCCTTTAGTATGTCTAGTCAAGTAAGTGCGTGTGGGGTGGAGAGGAAGGGTAAAATTTATGGGTTTTAAGCCTTTCTCTTTACAAAAAATATATTGTATCTTATGAGGATTGATTTTTCATATAATTGAGTATTTAAAATTAAGTATGGAGGTTCCTCCTTCTACGCAAAAATTATATATGAAAGAAGGCTCCACCTAGCACAGGCTTGCTAGTGAGTTTTTACTTTATTCTTAAAATCTTGTCATGGTTTTGGGTTATGGCCTATAATTTCCCACATTGGATTTTCTGCATCAAATTTTATCTTTTCTCTTCACTTGCTTTTCTTTGATTTGGTTTCTTCTGTTGATCTACAACTAAAATCACATTTGGATCCAAACAATACATAAGTGTTCTAGGGCCACTTATAATGAAGTTGCATATAACAATATTAACTAATTAGTTAATATTACTTTCCACAATATATATATATATATATAAAGGGAATTGTTAATGTTATTGTTATACATCTACCATTTGTTATACATCTACCATCTTAATTAGTAATTTCTATCATCTAGGTAAACTAGTTTATTACCACCGAAAAACAAGTGTAAGAAAGACTCCTCTACACGTGTACGTAGTGTTAAATGCTTTAAAGATGCCCCTTTAACGTTACACTAATAACAGTTACGTTGATTTTTCACTTGCTCCACAAATTTACATACACACACACACACACTACAAAGTAAAACGTTGACATTTACTTTGGAATGAAGCAAACTCGTTGGGACACATTGAGATTTGAAAATATTATCCTCTACCGCTCTACGTCGTCTGAAAACCATGTTGTCCTCTCCTATCCCCCTCACAGGAACCATCATGACTCCCACCAATTCGTAAGCCAACTTAATTTATGTCAACTCCAATTGTAATTTATCATTAAGTTAAAATAAAGCATGGTTATCATTGTCGTTATACTTATCACCATCCTTTGGTTATTTTAATAATGTTGTACCAGGAACACAATATTCAAATATTTTTCTTTATGAGAATAAAGAAATTAATAAATTTTCATGTGGGCCAAACGAGACCTTGGTGGGTGACGGAAAGGAACGTGGTAGAACAGCAAGGGAGGAGTTAAAGGAGTGCATTAGGGTAGTTCCAGGTGTCAGAAATTTTGTGATGGATTAAAGATGGCCACTGATTTATATTTTAAATTTGTTGAAACCTAATTTTTATCATATGAATAATGATGGAAGTGAGCTTAAAACCAAAGACTAATGTCTTTATGTTGTGTATAAATTAATATTGCTTTCCTTTTCTTATTGGGGACCAGATGCTGACATTGAGCTGTTGAGTTTTTTTTTTTTTGTATTGGGTTTTTTTTTTTCTTTTTATATCAATTGTTTTGGTCAAATTCATTCCCCTTTGGCATGTGAATACTAGGATAATTTAGTTTAGCTCAACTATGTCTTAACAAATGACAAAAAGTCTTGTTTTAATATATATTTGAAGGCAATGACAATCATAACAACTCCATCAAACTCAAATGTTTAAGCACAATTTGTTTTCAAATTTTGACTTTTTTTCTTTTTTATATTTCAATTATTGTCTCATAAAATCATAGGATTTATAATTATGACAAATAAAGATTCTAGTGCATTGTCATATGAATGCAAATAACATGCGGGGGATTTATATTTGTTAGTAGTACTTGTGACGTGGTTGATAACTCATATGGTTTATTTTCAATACTTCACACACAAATTCAAGTTTAGATGCCGTTATAATTGATTCTTCATGGACTAAAGGCGCAATATATAATATATATATGGTGAATATATATTATTATTAAAGATTGGAATGATTGACAAACACTACATGAAAAGTAGGATTTAGAGATAAAATTCTATATCTAAAAGTAAATATCTATACAAAAATCATTATTCTGATTCTTTTATATAATATAACTTCACTTACTAGGTTTCTGTTATAGAATTTTTATCTTAAAAGTTGGATTTATTATAATAAAAATATAATAAGAAAATGCGAGAGTTAAAAGAGGAAGAGGAAGAAGCAAAAGATAGTCACCACTATAGGTGCACTCGATATTTCAAGTGCTCATAGTTGATTAATAGGAATAATAGTAGACTATAAGGGTTTTATCGTTGACAATCATGTATCCTAGTTGTTTTGGCTTTATTTTATATTCTTGTGTTAGTTTCCAATTTTGCAATATGTAGGTGCCAAGGTATTATTACTATTTTTTAATGTATATTATGTTATAGATTCAATAAACACTATAATACCAAACTGATTAAAAATTAAAGAACGTCTATACTTGATGGCAACATGGGCAGTCAAGTCTAATAATTTCTTTTGTTGCAAGAGAAGATTATTCCTAGTGAATCTATTAAGGATGTTAATTCTCTCGGGTGCAAGATCCTATAATTGTGTTGTTAATCATGGTGGATTGTGTGTTGTTAGTGCGAAATCAAGTATAATGTATAAAATCATAAGATACAAATATTATCAAAATTTGTAATTGATTGATATATGTCCTAGTTGAATTTGCTTAGCACATGCGGCAATTCCACTTTTTTTTTTCCTAATCTTATTTAATTCCTGTTATATAAATTAGGGTTAGCTTGTGTAAACTCTGCATACATTATTCTAAAGTATTTCGTAGAAATCACAATGAAGGTAAGGTTTATAAGATACAGTGTAACGTGATTACAAGGATGATTGTAATACTGTTGTTACACTAACATGATCTGTCAAATTTGTCGATAGAATTTTAATTTTGATACTTGTTTTTTTTCTTTTTTTTTTTTTAACATATATCTGTATATAATTTAATATAATTGAACTGACGTGCTTACAAAGTGGTGCAGATGGCACGTCAAGCTCAGCAAAGCTGCGCATGATGGTGTACTGCACAAAGATAAAGCTTCCCCTTTTCCTTATTATTTTGTTATTATTATTATTTTAGTTTATTTTTTTGGAAGCACAGCTTATGAATTACGAATTACAAATTACATTACCTAACGGCATTAATCTCAATCCAGATGTTTTGAAATATTCAAAGTCTGGGAACTTATAAGTTCTAATTGACAGGTCTATAAATTATCATTTTACAACTAAAATAATCATTATAAATAATATAATCAATTTTTAATAGTTGGATGATGAATCTTTTCAATTTGAATCATTGTATAACTCACATGACTTGTCATATGACTAGTTCCATAGTAAATGATGGAATTATCAAAATTAATTTCTTTATAATTTATGATATATCTCCTTGCTCTATTTTAAATTTTCATGTATGTAAGGAAATTTGACTGACACCTCTAGCAATTTAAGCTCTTTATGTCTAATGCTGTAGGACCAACTCCAACTAGCATTCCTGGGCGTTGTAGGGCCATGCAAGGCTTAGAAGTTAGAAGATATATGGTTATAATTCATTAAACAGTTTCTTTTTTTATAATCACAAATTTTAAATCATTTTTCTATAAATTTAGATTTTATATTAGTTGAAAATTAAAAGAAAAGTACTAAATACTCAAAAGTATAACTTTATCGAAAATTATTAATATGTCCTAAAACTCCAAATTGGATTATTCTATAGCTCAAAAGTTATATGATGTACCATTGATTTCTTACTTTTGCATCAAAAAGTCACGTAATCGAGACAATTACAAGTAGTATTGTCGGATCAAACCCACTCATTAACTGGTTCAATCAAAACCAACCTTAAAGATGGGACGATCTTCTCTCTAAGCCCCTTTTGCATTGACTCTAATTGAGCCATCTGACCTAAGTGATTTAATTGTAAGCCAATCAAGCATGTAAGTGATACACAAGAAATTTAGAAGCACAATTTATATGAGTAAGTATACTAGATTGTGTATGTAATAATAGAAAGATTGATGAGACTATTTCTTTCAAAAAGGACATACTAAATACAAAATTATATACATAATATATTTTTAGCTAGAGAATCAAATTATAAAGTCAAATTAAAATTAAATTAAATTAAAAGTGATTACCTCTAATTATATTGATTATACACAATGATCTCGTAGATGGAACCATCTAATTAATTTTTTAATAATTAGAATAAATATAGTAATTTGAATATTAACTATTTTAATAATTTTATCATAGTTGAGTATGGCGTGAAACGTTGGATAGTGACGAACTGATCCTATCAAAATTAATCACGAAGCTATAAAATTTCCAATAAACCAAACATGTAGGAAATCAGCCAAGGTATCCTTTTGAGTCTTAATAATCCTATTTATTGACATCAACTTCTCTTTCAAGGCATCCAATTCTTGTACATACACACCATACATATTACTATTGAATATTTTCCCATATTTCTTGGATTTATGTGGCCTTGGGAGTTGGGAGTTGGGAGTTGGGATCCCAATGTTATCCTTCATTTCTTTCAAATCAAAACCTAGGACCATCGGCTTTGTCATTCACTGGGGTGGGCTTCACTGGGAATGGTCTGAGTAAAAGTAATGGTGGGCTTTAATTTGTGGCTTGAATTTGGATATGATATGATATGTTTCAATATTTGCTCGAGCGTGTATTACTTAGAGACCAACCGGATGGCGTGGGCTAGAATTTCTCAAAGGCTTAATGGACCGTGTCTGTCAATTTGTAGAAACTGTGATGGCTGGCTTGACTTCTTTGATCTTGAAAGTGGAAATTGGGCTGGCACGAATTTCATTTTTCTTTAATTTTCGGCTTGGCTGGAGCATGGAATTGTAGTGGGTTTTCTCCAATTTTCAAACCCATTTTCATGCAATGCATACTTACAATCGATTTTTATATATTTTTTTAATGTATATATATTTTTTCAATTGATCACCAAAAAATATATTTTTTTTCAATTAAAATAAAAAAAATATACATATAAGTATAGTATAAAGTCGAAATAAAATGTGTAATGTTTACACTTACTACCTTCAATTTTAGAAATTGCATATCTTCAAACAAAACATATATCATGAGGGATAGGGAAAGGAAAAAAAAAAAAGGGATGACGGGTAGTTGGCTACTATATTGATTACATTGTTTCATGAAAATCCAATTTTAAATTATACAAAAGATCTTCTCGATGCTCAAGAGATATGACTCTCTTATCAATTTGCATTCACATCTTCCTTAAATCAAGGTTCCAACAACTGCCATGTGCACGATTCACTGAAGAGCTAATCTATGTAGGATGAAATTGTAACATACCACTTAAACTAGGGTGTGCACAATATGATTTAGTGGAATCCATCCTCCAAATCGAACAAACAGCATCATATGTTATAATTTAGTTTTTCTTTTAAATTTGAATCTAATCATAACGTTTAATTCATAATTTTTTCAAATAAAAGGAAAAAACAGTTTGGTACAGTTTAGTTTATCATTCTAATTATTTTCATTCTTAAAATAAAATACATTTTATTAAAAAACTTCAATTACACATTTTTTATCACTAATGTAAATATAAACAATATTTAAAATTAATACCAAGAGAGAGGTTTTATCTATTATAAAATTATAATCATACACCAGAATTATTCTCTTGAATATCTTGAACTATACACTAAACTCTATACCAATATGAGATGCAAATTTCAATTCATTGTAGACTTCTAATTAACACATTATCATTGTGTAAACTAATAAATAACTAAGTAATAGAATTAAATTAATTAGTGAGACAAAGGAAAAAAATAAAGAAAACAAGATTCAAAAGTCAGAACACTAGAGACTAAAATTTAAAATCTATCTTATTTGTAAACATAGCACACAATCGAAACATAATATGTTTAATCTAATTTCATTATCATTAATTATACATATATAAGTAAAAGTAATTTAAAAATAATGTTTGAATTTTTTGTTAAGAGTTAAATACAGAAACACCCCCTAAACTTTAGGGATAGCTCAGATTGACCCCCTATACTTCGAAAGCATAGTTTTTAACCTCCTGAACTATAAACAATTTGCAAGTTTATAGCATTTTGTACTTTTCTGTAAAAAAGTACAGCATTTATACTATTTCAAGTGTACTTTTTTATATAACATTTGTACAAAAAATGACAAAAAGGAACGGATGTCATAAACTTGCAAATTGTCTATAGTTCAAGGGACCAAAAACCACATTTTTAAAGTATCAGGGGGTCAATCCACACTATCCTAAAGTTTATGAGGTAGTTTTGAATTTTTTCCCCTTTTTTAAATATGTAAAATGGTTTGTTTCAGGATCCCGAATCAAAACACAAATTGTTTGTTTTTTACCAAACTGAATCACAGATCGAACCGTTTTAAAAAAAATTGAAATTTTAGTTAAGTTCAATTTTCCTTTTTCTTTTCGTTTTTTTTTTTTTTTTTTGGCACGACCTTAACTTGAGCAAAGATTTATCAACTCAAATTCAAGTTCAAAATCACTAAATAAGAAAAAAGCCATCTAGATGTTATCTATTCAACTAAGATGTGCACATTAAGAGTGAGTGGGTACAAGGTGATAGAGTATAAGATCTTACCGGTACCCTATCCTATAAGGTAAAGGGTATTATTTCTTCTACCTGGTATTACCCTATACTTACCCAATAACATCTTATACCTACTCTGGACCTTGTAGAACCTGTAATTTTTTATGAAATCTTTAATTTTTTTTCTTTTCTTGAGTTTCAAGTTTATAGTGATATATACAATTTTATGTCGAATGTGAAATTACCTTATTTTCACATATTTACAATAAACAATCAGTAGAAGGTAATGTAGAAATAATTTCTTAATATCATAAGTTCTATAATATGGTGAATTTATTTAGGTGTAAAAGTTGAAACTTATAACTTCTTTTATTGAAGGAAAACTAAAAAAATTATAAAAGAACAAATATATTTACAAAAAATTCATTAAAAGATTTGTATTTTAATTTAATGATCCTTGAATAATACAAAAAATATTTTTAGTTTAAGCCGTTAAGGACAATTAAAGAAATAATGTATTATTAAAAATTAAATAGTCAAGACAACGAAGAAGTATCAATGCCTTAAATAATATTTATGTTAACAAAAAAATTAGTGCAAATAAATAATATTATTTTATTGTTAATAACTAAATATTACTTTATCCAATTTTTATAGAATATGTACAGAGTATCCAAGAACTTGCACCTTATATTTAGTATATTACAAGTTTCAGGTAGGGATGTAACCGGGTCGGGTTTTGAACGAATCATATAAACTTGAAACCCAACTCACCATCCTATAGGGTCTGTCAAACCTGACCCTATAATCTTACAGAGTTTTCATGTTATATTCAAACCTGCCTTATAAGGTTTGATTTAGAACCCAAAACTTGACCTTATGACCCTATAACCCTATTTTTTCAACCTATTTTCAAATTTTAATAATAAATTTAAGAAAAGCCGATGTTTCTTGTACAAGTTTCTCATACATTCAAAAACGAAAAAGATACATTTAGAATTAATAGAAAATATTGTAGACACATTCATTATACAGCATTTAAATACATAAATATATTACTTTTGTCACCGTGTAATATTTTAAAAACATGATTAGATTAAATCTCTTATTAAAACCAAAATATAACAAAAAGCAAATAATATTAATCTCCATAGCAAACATGATTTGAATAAAATTTAACAAAAAGTTCCAAAATTTGTAACTAATCTAGTAGACATAAAAAAAAAAAAACATCTTTGAGAAGTAAAAAAGACGCTAACTCATTCATATCTTCTTTCCTCTCCTTGTTCCTTTAGTAATGTTTTTATTTATTTATTTATTTTAAATTATATTATCGTGTTGTCAGATATCCATCAGAGTTGTTATATGATCCATACCTAACCTTATAGGGTTTTCACAATTTATCTAAACCCAATCTAAAACCCTATAGTGTTCAATCCTATAGGGTTTTTAATGGATCGAGCATGTCTGAAATCCTATAACGACCTACTCAGTTGCATCCCTAGTTCTAGAATGGATACAGGTTATAGAAAACTCATATTCATATCCTATCTTGTGAGAGTAGGTTCGAAAAATTTTGTACCCAAAACCTACCCACTAACTCTTAATGCCCACCTAGAACCCACCTGATTGAGCAAGATCCAAGTAGGTATCCTATACGATAAGGTTATCTACTCACCCCTTATGTACGCTGTCATGCCCCGAGGGTATTCTAATAATAATAATCAAGAATCACTCGATTACCATTATTAGGTTACCTTCTAGGAGTGACATGATTTCCAAAAACAGGATCTTTTAGTTGCTTGAATGGAATAAACAAACATATATAAGATGTAAACTAGTAAACAACTTTTACAAACTATAATATTACAGATCATATGCTTTATAAGTCCTTACAACTATAGCTGATGATTCTAATGCACTTTAAATGCATCACAAGTCTATTACAGATATAGATATTCTAACCCTATACTAAACTTTAAAATTCTGGCTTCTAATCTCTTACCGGGACCATGCTCCTGCTAGTAATGAGCCAGGGTCGCAAAGTGAACCTGAAAGGACTGTGGGAGTGTGAGCTAAAACATAAGCTCAGTGAATAACCAGAACTTATTACACATAACATACAAGTTATTTAACAATCATATGAAATGCATCAATCACACAAATGAACATTACAAGCTTGGATAACCCGGAATCCAAACAAGATGAAGATTTACGCCCTCCCATCGGGGTTGAAGGATCACAATCTATGGTCTACCTACCCAGGAGAGACTTAAGCTTTCAAGAAATAACAATATTTAATTTAATTATCTCTTTAAGCTTATCATGTTTCATTATTCATTTCCTATTTTAGCTTTAGAAACTCCACTAAGTGTTAGTTGTTCCCATGTAATACCATAAGCGGCGTCCTTCGTTTACCATTTTAGTTCCTATGGTATTAACAGAACAAAGGTAATCTTGCAATTAACTAATAGCTCTCTGGCCTAGATAATTCAAGCATCACCAGAGATCCGAGAAACTAACACGTAGTAGGCTACCACTTACTCAATGCTTTTTATGCATAGTATGTAATGCATGATTATTTTCCATTATGGTACCAGTAGTTTTTAGTCAATTTGGGGGTGATCAAGCATTACAGACACTCAATCAGATATTGTATACATTATCATGCAATTGTGTTATCACTTATTTTAGAGTGACATGGCAATCAATGGAATACAATACACAACTTTCATATGTCAAACAATTCACCAATTTTCATTATCTTTTTATTTAAGATTCACTACTAGTACAAGCACAACCAATGTAATAAGACTGAGTTACTCACCTGCCCATCCTATTTAATCGTAGTAATCTTCAGGTAGGTCCTCCCCAATACCCGAGTCACCTATTAAGATAAATAATATAATCATTAAAATTTCCAGACTATACAACCTAGTTCCTATGAATATTTAAGTGTTCTAATGGTTTGTTGGGTTTCTATTTTATTCTTAACTAGTTCTTTCGAAATAACCCTAAGTTCTAATTCATTGTACTCACAGTTTTATTTTATTAATTCTGGTTGGATACTTGAACCTATTAATTGGGTATTTGGAAAGTTTAACAACTTAGTTAATTCATTTTTATTGTTCAAAACTATTAGTTTTCCTTTTAAATTACTTAATAAATTTTTCTTATAAAGTATAGGTATTCCTATACTCGTAATTTTAGATTATCTAAATTTCCATTGTTATCTATTCCTTTTAAATATGTACTTAGTATTTACTAAACTCCATATTATATATAGATATGTACATATATATATTTTTCTATAAATTAGTAAATTATTATCTTTATGAAAATATACTTACTAATAAAAGGATTTATAAATTTTATTATAATTATTTTCGAAAATTTCTCTTTTACCGTAAATAATAAGAATATTAATAATTTTTATCAATAATAGTACTAAAAATAATTAACATCAATAATAATAATAATATAATAATATAATAAATATAATAATAATATAATAATATAATAATAATATAATAATAATAAAATTTCCGAATAGATTAAATAGAATAATTATATTTCATCACATTAGTAATTATACTAATTGTCTTATACTTTAATTCATATTATTGCTAAAATAATTTTAGTCTTATCTTCATATTTATTATATTTCATAAATAATATTTTCGAAATTCTAAGAATTCTTTTAATAATATTAAGATTATTAAAATTATAATTAGAAATTTATTATGCGGAAATTACTTAACAAAGTAATTTATAATTCTAAAAATTCTTTTTGGATTAATATAATAGATAAATATTTAAACATCATATATTTAATAGTGTCAGAAATAATTTATTTTAAATTTAAATAAATAAATAAATTTCTGATTTTATATTATTATACTATAATATTGCTATTACTATTCCAGAAAAATAAATAAATGCAGAAATAATAATAATAATTCTAAAATTACTTATATTATTATTTATTCTATACTTATATTTATTTAGTTTCGTTTTTCTTTTCTTTTCTTTTTTTAAATTTGGCCGAGCGGTACACGGGTTAAACACGCCCATGTACCCAGCCCGTGCTCATCGGGGATCGCTGTTCATCTTCTTCATCGATGAGCCGCGGCCATTTCTGATCAATCCCGACGTTAAAACGTCGGGATTTTGGATCCTATAGATTCCTAGGAACCTAATCTACTTGAATATGTAAGAAAAAAAACATAAAAACAACATGTTACCCACGATTTTGGATCATCAAGCTCGGTTAGGGTTTGGGAAAATCACCTTCGTTGTGACTTGTCGGTGAAATCCGAAGCTCCTAGTGGACTTGGTTAGCTTCCTAGGATGTTTATAAGTCAGTATCAATCCTTAGAATTGAAAGAAAACTCACGAAATAGAATCACTTACCTCAAGCTCGTTTTTCATGCGTTTTTCCCATTTTTTGTTCGAATTTTCGAACTGGGTTGATGTGAGTGTTTAAAAATCATTTTCTGGGTTGGTTCGACTCGTAATAAGGTGTAGATGGATTCTGGAAAGTTTGAGAAGGTTTGAAGTTCGTTTGCCTTTCCATTTAAATTCGTTAAGGTATATATATATATATATATATATATACGAATGCAATTCTTCGGCCGTGTTTATTGCTTAGATTTGGAACGAATTGCTCCTGTTTGTGTTCATTCATTTCCTTGTTTGATTATCATTAATATGGGGTGATTTGGCCGGTTTGTATTGGTTTAGGTTAGATTGGTATTGACTTTAGCATTGTATAATTGGAGGATTTTCGGCTCACAACAATTGAGAAGATCACAGCCCTCTAAAGCAACCTAAACATCTCCTACAAGTTGTAATTGTTCATATATTAATATATATTAGTTAGATTTTATTTAATTGAATTTTCAGGTAATTTATTACACTATTAGGGTATATTTTAGCTTATATATGTAAATATATATGTACAAAGGTCTTTAATGAATCCTACAAGATGTTTAGTTTAACAAAAAGTACAAATTTAAGTTTTAATAGTACGTATTTATTTGTTTAAGAAAAGTTTATCCTACGCGATTTAGGTTTTATAAGCTTTTTGGTCAATTTTCGTTTCAGGCTCCAAGGGCTTTAGAAAACCCTAGTTCGAGTATTGGTATGATTCAATTCTATATTTGAGGTCTAGATCTCAAGTTATACATCAGTTTATGTTTTTATTAGGTATTTATAATCCTAACAGTTTATCTTAAGATCACAATTTTCTAACTAAAACCCTATTGAGTCATTTACGTAATATTACTAGTAATATATAGGCTAAATTAGCTATATGTATTAGATTTGGATACTCACTATGAAATCTTATTAATGTAGTTTATTACTGACTAGAAATCTCAAATATTAGGGTTTCAATGCAAATATAGGTTTGTTACTATACCTTGTTTTAATTTCAAATCTCTATTGAATACCAAAAGGGTTTCTTAATTTCTATCTTTAGGTTTTCCTATATAATCTGTCGGTTTGACAAGGATTCAGGTTTGGGATTTGAAGTTTCCTTTGAGCACAACTTGAATTATCAACTTGGAATATGAATTCTCATTTTTGGAATCTATTGGGGTCAAAGAAGTCCTTTTATAAAGTTTATGAGTCCCAAACCGATCAAATTTGAAGTATCTATCTAAACTAGAGTTTCTGATTAACTCCTAGGGTTACTAGTCAACCCATAATTTCTAATCTAGGGTCGTATCGTATGGTGAAAGTTTTCGGGGTTTACATACGCTCCTATTTTATTTTTTAAGTCTTTTCTTTATTTTTTAGGTCAATTTTTTCAAACTAATTTTAACCTTTATAGTGAGCTTTCAACTAATTTTTTTATACTTATCTTCCAAGACAATAAGTGTTATCCACCATCTAAGCTAAATTATGTTTTAACGTAGCAAACTACTTTTAACTCTTTTAATTTCATATAATTTAGTACCATCCACCACTTTGTGGCTTTATGAATTTTATTATTGGAACACTTTAGGGAATATCAATATACACATGAGATTAAGGCCTAGAGATACACACAACTTGAGTTGGAGACTTAGGACATTAAAGTAGAAATAGACACCTCTTATTTAACATTCGACTTTATTTAATTTTTTTATGCCCTAACTTTGTTTTCAAAAAAAATAACAAGAAATAAATGTCATCTATTCAATTACAACAAATTATAATGCTCTAAAATCTTTTAAGGATTAACCATACATCAAAGTAAGCCTAAAAATATAAGTAACTAACCCTTAATTAGTGACATTACCGTAATTCTAAGTCCAAAATCAAAACTTTAAATGACATGTAACTAAACCTAACACAAATTTCGCAATTTAACTTCAATTAACTTGTAAAAAGTTCAACAGTTATTAAGAATAATGCAAAAATCTATCTTGGCTAAGAGGAATTAGTTCTAAGTTTCGATTTATGTCAATTCAATATCAATTTGATATAACCCAAAAGCCATAATAGAAATTAGGTCACATCTTTATTATGTAACAATTAAAATGATCCAATCTTTATATTGTTTTTGTGGTTAAGGTTTTCAAAGAAAACAAAAATATGGATAGCACTAATAATGGATATGACTACATCGTTTTTAATCGAAACTACATTATTCTCTAATCAATATGACATATGAATAAATTCTAATGATTTTTTGTCGTGGTTTAAATAGATTTATAAGAACTAGGCTTTTTGCTCTTAAAGAGAAATAAAGAAAACAACATTCAACAAATAAGAAAGAAAGTATAACGAAACATCTCATATATATATATATAACAAAATAACTTAAAATATCTATACTAAACTTGCAAAAGTGCATGGTTGAGAAACACGCCTGTGTTTCAAAGCTATACTTCTCTTTGATGATTGCTACATATTAAACGAATGCAACTCTTTGAATTCGATAATGGGGCTTTAAAATATAAATATTATTATTTATTTATTGAGCTTGACTTACGGGCTGAGTGACAGGGCCTAATGAGTTCGACTCAATTACATTGGGATGGCTTAGGGAGATTTGGCTTGTTGAGCTTGGAATAGGGATCGTTAGACTGATTCACCGCATCCAACCTTTCTCAAGCAGGCTCATGCACACAAAAAATGAATACTAGCCTTGGATCATGAGGAGCTCATTTAGAATAACCATGAATTGAACTTCCTCAATCTCATCCGTCAATCACTGGGGTGATCCGACGGTCATCATCAATGTCAAGTGTCTATAAATATTTAGTCACTCGTCCTCATTTCCAACTTTTGGAGGGAAAAAGATAAACAACAATCTATAAAAAAGGTTCTATTTAGAAAGATCAAACAAGGCAACTTAAGCGATTTCTACTCTAATTACTCAAAAACTGTAAGGTTGACGTGCAAGGTTTATTCAAGCTTCCTTACCTATCACTTGTGTATTTGAAACACGAAGACTGCATGTTTCTCCTCCACTATCATCCTTTCAAGCCATCTTGTCATCAAGTGTCATTTCCCCAGCAGCACTCTAAAGTCACGTGCCAGGTGCGAGATCCACGTGATGCGTGCTTAACCACTATCACTAAGAACCCAACACCTAAAAATTCTTACTCATGAAGTGTAAGACTAAGGTGCACATTCCGTATTCTTTACTTGTGCTTCCCTAAAAAAATGCTTCTTTTGATCTTTAGGAACATAATCACACTCAAGTCATTACTCCTAGTATGCTCAAAGTTATTATTGAATAAACATAGTTCATTGAGCCACATTATTCTCGAGATTTCTCTAAACCATCCCCGAATTCCTTCAGCTTAAGCTCTAATGATTGAGATAGGAAATAGATTCCCACCATCGCCCCAAGGATGTTAAAGATTCACCTTTGAATTTGTTAGGAAAAAGGCTCTAGACTTAATGCCTCCATCATGTATCTATTTCAAAATTCTCCAGCAAATTGAAAATACTTGCACAAAAGATTTAATGATAGACAAAGAAGTGTTTGCCTCTCTAGATTATTTTAGGTGTTTTTCACTTGATACGTCAAAATTGTTGTTCCTGAATAATCTACTTTCATTTTTCTTCTTGAGAGAATTTATTAAAAATACTTTAGTCATCTCAACGAGAGTTAGATAACAAGTTATAAACTCACTATTCTTCCACCAGTCTTCTACATGTGATTTTAAGTTAACCTATCATACCATTTGAAAACTCTAACGGTTGGTTTCATTAGTAACCACACATTTATTAAAGAACCAACCCTAATAAACAAGTACACAATAATTTTCCTACCATGATGCATTAGCTATAACAATAGTTGTATCCTCACTTTGTCCCTCTTTACGTTATACCAAATTCATACATCATACCACTTCACAACATACAATCACTAATAAGATAGCAATCAACCATAGTCAATATATACCTCTCTAAAATCTCAATGCAGTCACCAATAAGATATTCCATGATGTGCCTAAAACACACTTGATACTAAATATGATATACCTAGGAAGACAATCACTAAGTTTGCTATTGATAAACACAATATCAATAATATAACACCGAAGAAGATAATCATTAGGGTATATAAGAATTAATTAAATAATTAGTTTAATTGAATCCATAATTCAAAGATAAATAATAGAATTTCTTGAAAAAGAAAAAGCAAAACTATTACTTACCTTAGATATAACACACCAAGAAAGCACAAAAAGAATATAACACTCACAAGTAATTGATATTACTCACAATAACTTACTTGTGTTTACAATCGCTACAATTAAGATTGATTGATAAGAGTAAGGCTCAAGAGAAAGAATTCTTAAGAATAAAGTTTATTCAACTAATGATCAAATCTGAATAATTATCATGTTTACATAACGAAGCCCTTTTATAGTCACAACTTACACTAAAGGGTAAAATAGTCAATAACTAATCGAAACTAATAAAAATAATTAATAAAATAAACTTAACTAAATTAACTAAACTTCACATCATCACCTCACGCTCCATCGTATGGATAGTATTATAGCCCATAGACCTCTTATGTCTTCAAGTTTTCTCCACCTAGGCTATATAAGCGTTGATATGAGCCATATGGGTGCTAGTACCTACCATGTGGGTATTGGTACAGGCCATACGGGAGTTAGTGTGAAAGCATGTCCTCTATTGCTTTCTCCAGTGGTCCTATGGTCCTTAATATAGGCATATGACCGACTATATCATTAACTGTTTGCCCCTTTAAGTTATTTTCCCCATCCACTTGAATGAACATCAAACTATATCCACTTGTTAATTGGGAACATTTACCAATAAAAGGTACTGAGTTACCATTGAGTAAAAACTATTGGAAGGGACTCTTACTATAGGTCAATGTGTTTTACTATAAATAAAGGGAAATATGCTAGAGAACACTGTCATTAATGTTTATGGAATTTCAGTGAAATGGTATCCTATTCTAGTTAATACTCTAAATTACAGTATATGCTCCCCTTTGGCAATTATTATCCAGTAGTAAATCTCAAAATATTTTACCCATTAATACAACTTATTTACAGTAAAGGAAACGTAATGTTAGTATAATAATTAGCCTAAAATAAAAAAAATACAATCAAATCCCTCAACATAAAAACCTGTTATCCTCTTTTAGTAAAAACCTTTTCATCTTTCCATAATTACAATTCAAAACCCTAAACATCAAACATAAAATCTATTGAACCTAAAACCCTAATTTCCAAGGAATCAAGAACTTCTTGAGATCATACATAACTTCCAACTATGATCGAACAATCAATAGCAAGAAATTAAAGAGGTGAGTGTCATACTTCTCAACATTAAGAAATCTTGAGTATGTATTCCATAACATCTATGTCGACTTTTTTTTTTTCCCTTCTTATTTATACTTGTTTGTAGTATCTTCTTACATCCACTTTATCTTAATTCTTTCTTTGGTAGATTAGATTAGGTTTTTAATATATGAACAAAATTATAAGAATGATAATACCTTTAAATATTCCAAGATTTAAACATTGTGTTAATAGGTTAGGGTTTATCCTATATACTTTTTAATTGAAATCAATTTGTTTATTGATAGTTTTAGTGCTTGTCAACGGTCAAGCCATGGAACTTTACTAACAGCGGAATCGATTATTTATTATAAATCTCTTCCATAAACAATAGGAAGGGCATTGGTGAAGATGAAGCATCTAATGACTTCATACATGCATTACTAGTAAGTCATGGTTTTTTTCATTAAAAGTCATATCTTATGAATAGTTCGTAACACTAAATCTAATCATGATTTTTCTTTTTATTTCCTTTTGTAGTAAAAAGGAGTGCAAAAATCAAATTTTAGATGGAGGTCTAAGTCATTGAGAGGTATAATTTTCAATTATTTTTCTTTCTAAAATTGAGCAACTAGTTAGGATTTAAAACAACATAAGCCCAACACATTTTATTATTGTTGTTGTTGTTGTTGTAGATGCATAACAAAAGAGTTGACAAGTGGCACACTCTTAGAGAAAAAATAAATAAGCAATATGTAGAAATGGGTGAGGAAAGCAATGCTATATATAAAAGGTTGAAAGATCAATCTAAGTGTGAATAAAAGTAGGTAAAATAAGAAGAAGTTTCAAATTTAATATATATTATACTATAATAGGGGGTTATCCAATCTTACTAGTTAATTGATTGTAGTTTGATACTAGATGTGCATCTGACATTGTGGGTAGTATCTTACAAAAAGTCGAAGGTGCAAAAAGAGATATTGTGATTAAGATGGGTCTTGGAAATTTGTTCCATCTAAGATATGAGAAAATGGATAAGGAGTTTTGTGCATGGCTTGTTGATAAATTTGGCCCCAAAAAGTACGTTCTGCAAGTAAATGGAGAATCTTTAAATGTAACTCCTCATCATGTGGAGGATATTTTAGGTTTGAGTAATAGCAGGAAGGATGGGCCAACAACCATTGTAGATGAGGCTTTAGCTGAGATAAGAAATAGTAGTGGTTTAAAGGAAGATGACGTACTAATCATTCAAAAAGGAATTGGAAACAATAAATTTGAATAAGAGGATAGATTCAACAATTGTTTATCATATGGATTCTTGGTCACTTGCTTGCACCACATTCTAGGTTGAGCATTCAAAAACACCGTCTTATGGCAGTGCTAAGCCATCAAGGATTTCTTCTTTTAATTGTGCCAAATATGTGCTAGAAAACCTGCAAGATGGTGTAAGAAAATATAAAGAAATACGATGTGAATATATTACCATGTGTCTCTTTTTTTTATGGTATGACTATTGTATTACAAATATTTATATTTATTTGATATTGTGATTATTGTGTATTCCTTAATTTCATTCTTCATTATTGTTTTCCTCTTTTATCATTATGTAGTTAGTTTTTAGTGACAACTCTTTATTAGGTTACCTTGGGGTGGAAAGCTGTAGGAGAGAGTTATCCTAGATAAAGACTTGAACAAAAGAAATATAAAAAAGTAACAAAAAGGTTGAGTAGGCTTCCTAAAGATAAGGTGACAACAACTTGAAATATAAAAACTTTTTTTTATTAATATGGTAAGAGTGTTTTCAAAATAACTTACTAATTTTTATAAGTAGATTTTGTTTCCAGTATCTATACATAGATGCTTATGTCTAACACTTCAAGATCATATATTAACACGTAGACATCTACTCGAGCACAAATGAAAGTTAAGAAGATATAACAAATTGTATATATTAGTTATGCATTCGATATACAAATTGCATAGTGTGGAATTTTAATGTACATTTTATAGATGTAGGGTGAAAAGTTACATCGAATTTTGAAGGAGCAAAAGGATCTTAAAGATGTGCAAAATGCCCTTAAAGAAGAATTCCAAGGACTAATTCCACAAATTATTAACATCTTTGCAAGAGTAGATGAAAGAAGTATTAAGTAAAGTTGGCCAAAGTAAAGAAAGACTATTTGATACTGTAAACAACAAAGATAACTAAAGAAATTCCTTTGATAATGAACCATTGAACATGTGAGTATTGGTGCCAACGAATAGCAACAACAACATTGCACTACTAAACCATAAAGAAGACGATTCATTGGTATTACCTATCTATGGGCCAACACAAAATATGTAAATGGATGATGAGGTATTTGTTGGTTGTATTTTTCAAGTTAGCATGTGTTCAATGACAAGTATTGATACTATTATCATATTTAATATTTTTTTTCATTTTTTTTTATTTTCTTAGAACTATGGATTTGAGAGCGTGGTGCATGGTCAGTGTCAAGATTTAGTCATCAACATCTCATCTGTTACATGTGATGAATACAAAAACACCTAATGGGATAGGACTTCTAAACATAAAAAGAAGCCATCACATTACAAAACATCCCCATACTTGAACCTTAATTTGGAAAAGAAGTCTAAACAAACATTACCAAGCTACCAAGGTGGTTAGGGGAGAACCTATTACACTAATGAGTATATATTATTGGTAATGTAGCTACATTTGTCACACCCCGAAGGTATCCTAGTAGTAGTACATAAGCCATACTTATACACTATTACTAGTTAACATTCAAAGAATGACATATTTTTAAACAACAGGATCTTTTAGTTGCATTAATAAGAAATGATAAATATATATAAGCCATAAATTAGTAAATATCTGCCATTACAAGTAGTGATTATTATAATAGTACTACAAACCATAATTCTATTCTAAAAAGTCTTCAGATACATAGCTGATAATACAAATACTAATTATCTTACAACTAGAAATAAAAATAGATAACATAACCTAAAGATCCATATGCTTCTAGTATATAAGTTCTTACCCAAGCCACGCTCCTAGAAGTAACCAGCCAAGGTTGTAAAGTTAACCCAAAATCTTTAGAAGTGTAAGCGAAACCACAAGCTTAGTGAATAACAAGCCATATTACATATCAAGCAAGCTAATTAACAAATCATATGTAATGCAATCAATCATACATATGCTCAGATATAAGCATGGATGATCTAGAATCCAAATAGGAAAAAGATTTACACTCTCTTTTTAAGTTAAGAACAATTACTTTTGTGACCTACCTGCCCATGAGAGACTAAGTATATAGAAAAATCAGTGATTTCTCGTTTTAGGGTTATCGCTTTTGACTCAATAGTATTTTAACTGACTGTTTCCTGCATCAATCCTTAGACACTCCCTGAGTATTAATCATTTCAAAGCAATACTATGGACGGCATTCTTCATTGCCACTTAGTTCCCATAGAACCGACAGAACAAAGAAAACCTTTGAAGAACTAACATTTTAGAAAAACCAAGCATTAACAAAGAACCGAAATATTAATACATAGCAAGCCGTCACCCTTTTTGAATATACAATAATGCAATTTGTGTAATGCATGACTATTTAAATTATAAAGCCAATAAATTTTAATCAGGCTTATGGTGATCATACATTACACACACAACATGTAACATGCTTTTCTTAGTTTATCAAACAATCTGTATTGTCACTTTGTTATCATGGTTTAACAACCAAACAAATAACTCACAACATGCTTTCAATATATTTCCACAACAATCATATTATTATCTTTGCATTACATGTGCAACTAATTACAAGCACAAACAGTGTAATAAATCTAAGTTACCCACTTGCTCATCTTAACTAATCGTAATAGTCTACTGGGAAATCCTCTATATATCAAGTTCACCTATTGAGATGAATAAAAATATTCATCAATAAATATAAATTATATATCTAAACTCATATGAGTGTTTAAGTGTCCTATATTGATATTAAATTTTATTCCTATTACTTGTATGATTTTTTAGTGGTCTTATGGTAGCATTTATTATTTAATATTTTATTTTTATTTTATTTTGCTTTTCTTGATCTTATTTTACATCTATATTTTTATCGGGTAGTTGTAGAATTTGTATTCAGTAAATCAATATTTTATCTTTACCATAATTATTACTTTTATACCGTTCCTTAATTGACCTACTATGATAACTAATATTATTTTCTATCATTTAGTTTCGTCGTGTTTCTCTTGATCTGACTTTCTATTATTATCTTGTTATTTTTAGAAAGCACACTATTTGTAATTTTAGCTTATTTCACATTTCCATTCTTATATATTTATCTATAGAAGACAAGTATCTAATAATATCGTAATCTATTCTTATTCGTTAGTTATAATATTAAAAGTGTTTTCTATTTATAACAGTTACTCAAAGTTTTAACGCATAACCATTATTTAATCATACTAATATTAATATTTTTATATTTATATACTAAACTTTACGTTTCTATTCTTTTTCTTATATATATATATATATCTGTGTGTGTGTGTGTGTAATCAGTTGGGGACAAAACAAACTTTGTTCTAGACAAAATTTATAAGTACGCCGGCATCCAACGCTGTCAACGTTGAAACCTAGATGCTGACATTCGTATATTTTACATGCATCTTCGTATCAGTGTACGTTGGTTCAAGGTTGCCAACTTTACAACGCTGGCACCAACGCTTCAACGCTAGCAGCATTTGTTCATTTCTCATAAAAATAAATTTTACGTAGCTTTTGCTCTAATATATGCCGTCTCATACACCACCGGCATAGGGCCGACTTAGCTACTGCTCATCTTCTTCTTCATTTTCTTCCATTCGTAACTTAATTTTCATAATATATATATATATATATATATTATACTTACATTAAAGCTACTCCTAGGTGTTTTTACATGGTCTACAAGTATTATTTGTGACTTAATAACACATATAACATCCTATAATCCTCATACTACATAGTTTCTAACTTCTACATATATCATAATGCATTAATGGAGTTTTAAGAATAGATATCACCTTGTTTGAGCTGATTTGAATGTGCTAAACTCTCCTACAAAAACGTTGTTTAAGCTAATGTTTGAGATATAAACTAATCCAAAACGAATTTTGCACTTACCTTTCTTGCTCTTTTCCTAAGCTTGGGCTTGCTAATGGAGTTAAATTGTTGGGTTTGGATTGTTAACTATATTGGCTGTTTATGGAACTAATGTGGGACGAATTTGAGTTGTTGTTGTTGCTGTATGGATTGTTGTTACCTACAAAAGGAAGTTTAATTGCTTTGTTGTTTTGTTAATTAAGGTGCCTTATATATATGGAGGAAAGACGAGTAGCAGCTTGAGCCGAGAAGAAGAAATTCTCCCCCATCGAAATTTTCTTGTTTAAGCATGCATTTGCTACATTTATTATGCTGCTCGTTTGGAACATGTTGATTGGTTTGGCAATATTTGTTCTTGACTTTCATTGCCTTCATTGACCCCATTTGCATTCAAATTTCGGCTGGAGTTTTTCAAGGTAATCCCAACCATGGATTCTGTCATGTCTCAAAGGGTACCCAAAACACGACAGTCCATCACACTCGATATTTAAACTTAAGTATGATAACCTTAGTTATCCCATAAGTTTACATACTGGGTGTAAGGTGTACAAGCACAACTTTTAGGATCACACCTTGAATCGAATAGTCTTAAGAAGACATACAATACATTAAGAATAGAAATCATAACAAGATAAATAAGTTAAGTTTTTACAAAAGTCAAGGGGGCATACCCCCGCCAAAATAATAATAGAAGTCTATCCAGAATAAAACCGTATTGCAAACATTTAGGGTTTATGTTAAAGAAATTTTCCTATAAGTCCACGCCTCTAGCTAGGTTCCGACTTCTTTAAAAGCTCCTCCATCCCAAAGATAACCCTGTGAAAAGTGTTCCCTCGGAACAACAAAAAATGGGAACACCATAACAAAACTATCGGGGTGTAAGCTAACAGGCTTAGTGAGATTCATTTCCAAATATTTAGTACTCAACAACAGTATATAACAGACAAGTTATTAGCAACCATAGGAAATGCACAAGCACGTGAGTATACAAGCATATGACTTTCTGGGAGTCATATGTGAATGGATTTACGCCCTCCATTCGGGGTTAGGATGGTCCATAAGACATGCAACCATAAATTCCAATTTTGAGTGGGGTGGTCCATACGTCATGCAACCATAATCCCGATCTCATTCTCTTAGATATACAACCTCTGTTGTGTAGTTTTATGTGCCTACTCCACATCCGTTAACTTAAGCGATCTCACATCCTTAATGTTAACATAAGCTCCCTCGCCTTCTGCTAATATACTTTTGTCCCACCAAAGGTATATTATACTAGCTCATACAATATTTACCACAAGTTTCGTTCTGATATACTTAACATTCATTAACCCAAGATTAGATCACAACTCATCTCCATTTTATCTTTCCCTAATTCTAATGCCACTACATTTACAAGCACATACATGAGTACAACTATTTAAGAAATGAACTCACTTAGCCATGGAGAGAAATCCACTAGTCATAGTAGTCCTCGGGGAGTGGAAATCTATCCTCCGAACCACCTAAGTACAAGGAATACTCGAAATGAGTATTTCTTATAAAGTTCTAATAACTTAACAATTCTAGTTACTAGGTTCTTCAATTTCTGCATAAGTTAAAGTCCTAACTCATATCTAACTCATTTTAACTCGAAATTGAGCATATTATACGCCGATTTTTATCTACTTCGAAAGATCTGTCTATTCCTAATATTATTTTCAAATTTCAAAAATGTTTAGGTTACGAAATAAGCTGATCAGTTCTGATCCGTAGGACTTTCCAATTCCGAAAAATAATTTTGTGAATGTTTGCGATGTTCATAGCATATAGATCAACCATACATGCAATATTGGTGATTTCCTATCATGAATGGCATGTTATGAACTTGATGCATGCATGCTCTTGACATTATTTACTAAAAAGAAAATTTAAGAAACTTTTTATTTATAACACTCCATGACTAGTTACTTTCAAGAAAACTAGTTTCCTAACTTTGATCATTCCATTTGTTTCGGATTTATTTTCTTAAGAAAATCAAATTATCCTTGTTCAAATTGAGTCTTCATTATTCCTATTACCTAAGCCTTCATTTCTATATAAAAAATTGCATTTTACACTTTGTAAATATGTTTTCAAATAGGATTTATTCAAAAATCCGAATTTTTAGAAATTAAATTTTTGGATGATTCTTTTGGGAAAAACTTGTTTAATGCATTAAAATTTAAGACTTTACTATACCTACTACTTAAGGACTTCATTTAATACATAAAAATGCTATTTTGAGCTTGGATAATAGGAGTTTTCATGGTCAACATCCAAAATTACGAATTTCATATGTTGACTACTAACTCAAAATTTTTCATCTAGATTCTACTTCTCATTTTATACATTAATCTCATCAAAACTCATTTCAAGTTATAAAAATCACTACTTAATGATATCTATTACCTATAACCTTCATTTTTCACATAAGACATGAGTTTTAGAATTGATAAAAGGGTTTTTAAAATAGAGCTTTGAAATCATACGAATTTGTCTTTGAACATTTCAAACAAAAACTTTTTCTTTGTGAGTTCCTTCTTTTATTTGCCTAAGGATCTACCAACTACAACATCTATATTCACAAAACAAAGCCTTTATGAGCATTAATGCATGAAAACATAAATCATCCATAAGATCATAAATGTCAAGCATGGTATAAGCACTTAAAAGCTAGATCTACTACTTATGATGTATGAGATAAAGTTTAAAAGCATGAACATGGGTTTTTGTGCTAGATCTCTACTTTACCCTACTTTTACATGCATAAACATGAAAATACTTTAACAAAAACTTAATCAAACATAAGATCTACTCTTGTGATGGCTTAATATTCATGTAGTAGCATTTTCTTGTCCTTAGCAAGTGCTCATGGGGACTTAGAGTGAAAACATTCATGAATAATCTTGCCATTACAAGATTAAATGGTAGAGAGGCTTAAGAATCATCACCTAAGGTTGGATTTAGTGAAGAAATGAAGAAGAAATGAAGCTTGTGTGTGTGTGCGGTGGTGGATGAGAGTCACGGCAAAGGCAAAAAAAAAATAAAGAGAGTTTGAAAGTTTTTGAAACGAATGAAACGAAAAAAATGAAGAGAGAGAAAAGAAAATGATTATTTATATTAAGTGAAATTAGGTTTGTCTTAATTATAAAAAAAAAAAATAAATAAAACAACTGGGGCAAAATGGGGGAGGGTTTGCACTGGTCTTGGATTAAGAGGAGAGAGGGAGTGAGTTGAAATTGTTTTGTTTTGTAATTTAAGTAATAATATGACTTAAATTGTAATAATTCTTAAGAGACAAACTTTTCCTGCAAAAGAAAATGTAATGGATGTTGGTAAGGATGTAAGACTAAGGTATGGGTTGTGTGTGTAGTAGGTTGTACTTGTGAATAGTAATAAATAGTAGACAAGACATCTACTTTACCGGTAGTACAGAAAATGCGGGAAAAAGCTATAATTATAATTTTTATAACCCGAAAAGTTATAAAACGTATATTTTTGAAATCCTTATAAAATTTTGGTTCTAAAGAGTATTCCGGAATATTTTTTTAAATTTCTAGTTTCGAGGCTCGCTTTTCCTTAATGAATCTTGGGAAGGCCCGGAATAGAAAATTTTTCGAAATCAGAAATTTTTACTATTTGAAATATACTTTAAAACAATAATCCACATTAAATTATTCTATAGAGGTTCTTTTAAATTAAAATCTAAGAAAAGCCGGATCTAGGGTTCCTAAGCTGTTCATACTAATCCTGTTTAGGGTTTTGGTTTCCGATTTCCGAAGTTTACTTAGTTACTAGGAAAACCGGGGTTTACAGATTTATTGCAAATCACACTGAAGTTAAGGGGAAAATTATATAATATTATTTAGTTATTTGATTATTTTAGTTTTAAGATAGTTTATTAAGCTAAACGGATACAAATATGACAATTAATTGGAAGTTTTGTCTTCAAAATTTATATAAAGCTTCTATAAATTTTTTAGGTTATTACTAAATTTAAATTTAGGTTTAAAGTTTATGTGATTAATTATTTTTAGGGTTTTATCTCACTTGATTAGGGTTTTCTAAGCTTAATAAACTAATTTTTGTTTCATTCTCTAATAACTTTAGAATTCCCTAACTAGAATAATAGCATGGTCCAAATATTTATTTGGAGTCTAGATTATGAGTTATGGATCTGTTTTTGTTTTTATTGTGTATTTTATAATCTTAACGGTTCATCCTTAAATTATCGTTTTCTAATTATAAACTTTATCGATTATTTACTTTCTAATACTCTTTAATAATTTATTTGCTTTGAATTTTCAATACTGGCTATGAAATCTTAACTTTGATATCTATTATTATCCATAGAACTTTGTTTTAAGGTTTGAAGAGATATTATATATATATATATATAGGTTTCAAACTACTTGTGGTTTTATTTAGGGATGCAAGCAGGGCGGGTCGTTATAGGGTACCCGACCGCCCAACCCGCTAAAAACCCTATAGGGTTTTGGGGGGGTTTTGGGATTAAAAAAAAACCCCGATAAGTTATCGGGTCGGGTTTTGGGTTTATATGTAACCCGTTGAGAAAACCCGACCTGACATAAATTCAAAATATTAAAAAAATTAAAAATATTAAGTTGTTAAAGCAAGGATCCCATTTATATTATATATATGTGAAAGTAAGTGGAAATGAAGTGTTTGCATCATTTTAAATGATATTATTGTCTAAAATTCATTCTTTCAATATAAGTTTTTGTATCATTAATAACTTAAAACAAAATTCTTTTTTTTGCTTTTTTTTTTAAAGAAAAAAAATTAAAATCTTGGAATCAGGTCAAGTCGAGTCGGGTCATGGGTTTCTTAAATCCTAACGGGTCAGGTTTTGGGAATGACAAGAAAAACACGATAGGGTTTTTCTCAGGTTCTAGAACACCCATTAAGGACTCGAGTCGGGTTCTGGTTTCAAAAAACCCATCCCGAACCCGCCCGGTTGCATCTCTAGTTTTATTATAAGGTCTTATGTTGAGTCCTATAGTAACTTTCTATTTCTATATTTGTATTTCTATTTATTTCTATTTGTATGAAAAATGTCGGAGTTTACAACATTCTTCTATAGTAACATAATATAAAATTACAAAATACTAATTGTGAGTAATGGATTTGTATTTGAATGCACCGTAGTGCCTTAAAGTTGTTGTTTCTTATCATAACGACAATAGTTGGGTTAAGATGGATATTAAGGACATTTGCATACTATATTTTGTCTTTGATGAGAATGAAAATTCATGGTATGTTTAATGATGTTATTTGGTTCATTTGAATTGTGTTTGCTCACACAAAATCTTTAATATGTCTATCTTTTATATGTCTAGGGACATGTTGGCAGATTTTACAACAAACGGATCTAGCTGTCATCACTTCAGGTGCTTAAAATCTAGTACATGGGTGCATAGCCAGTTGATTAACATAATTTCATTACCAATGACCAATAAGCTAAAGAAACAAAACGAAAAAAAAAAGGAAGAATTGGTTTCTTCCTACTTGGTTTTTTATAATACTTTAAATGAACTTTATCGTTATTTTTATGGATCATGATGTTCGATCATCTGTTTATAATATTTTCTATGGTCATTGCAAAAAATAGGATCATATAATTAAGAAGTCTGTAAAGATGGAGAGATATATAAACTATTATAGGGATAAAATATACACATAGCGCCATTTAATGAATGCGAAAAGGTATAGATTTGTCATTCTTGATTCGTATAATCTCCTAATGGTTCTAAAATAAAGCACTCAATTGATTGTAGATATACATCCCAATGAACCCTAAAGACAAACATTGATTCCTAGTTGTAATAGAACTGAAGAAGAAGAAAGTTGTTGCATATGATACTTACGACACGAAAGGATCTTCTAGTACATGTGGTTGAATTAAAGAAGTGGTAAGTTTTTATCCCTTTTAATTAGTAATATATATATATATATATATTTGTAATATGTTTACTTATTTAATGAGACTTATTTTATAGCTAGGATTCTGCAACAAATTGTTTAGTGATACAAAGTTTCATGAAGATGGGTGTGGTCTATTTGATGAAGTTTTAGTAGAATGGCTTATCATTCACAATCATAAAGTGCCAAATCAGGTAGAAATGGGTGATATGTATGGACAATGAGATAAAGACATCCACAAAACATATCCCTTTATAGAATGTCATTAATTTTTTTATTATTTTTTCTTGCAATTCAAATTGTGGGGTTTAATGTCATCAATTTTACATAAGCAAAGTGTCAAGTTGAAGGATTGAAGGAAATGTATTAATATAATATGGGTTATTTTATTTCATCATTTTCTTCATTGAGATGTTAATTGCTTTGCCATGAACTACGCATTTACATGTGTGTCCTTTCTTAGGCTGCAACCACCATGGATTGACTCCAAATCATTCTTGATCTTGTTAAGTATGAATTAAATTGTGTACACAAGTCAATTTGCATTGCAGCTCAAGCATAGTATGAAAAGACAATCGGTAGCAAAGTTCAAAGAATTAAATGAATGTGGTGATCATATGATAATCCTCATCTAAAAGGAACAATTAGCAAGTTTCTTAGTTTATTATGCGTCAATTTTTTTCATAGTGTATTTATGTATAGTTGAACCATTAGTGATATAAAAATGGTTATAAATCAAACAATTAGTATGTATTCACTAGTCAAAGAACACATTATACATTTAATGTTAAGAAATTGAAAATTCATATGCTTTTAAAATGCATTCCCAAAAACAAAAGCTGAAAGTGTGTCAATAGAGTTAATCCATTGTTTAAAGGTTTCTTTTTTCTTTCTCTCTACTCTATTTGCATTCTCTTTTGTCTCAGAGCCTTATGATCTCTCATGTGCTCTCATTGCACCTTAGTCAAATCATGTGGCTCGTCATCTACATGTTAAGGTATTTTTTTTATTTTTCTTTTTTTATAACACTATCATTTTGATTACCATTACTGTTAACATTGTCATGCATGTATTAATTGTGTGATACCCTTAGAAATCATTGTTATATCGAATTTTAAAAAGTGCAATACATGTACAAGTATATATATCTTGGCTTCTTAATGCGATACATCGCTAATTTTGTAATTATTTTTATCTAATTAGTATTTTTTTTCTTTTCAAAGTGAGGTATACATGTATTCCACCAAAATATAGAGTGCATAATAAATATATAATTTGATCCCTATTGATGGAATTCCATGACAATTTCAGAGGCAACTAACAAATTCAATATTTCATCATTCAATTATTAATAATTATTCATTACCTCAATGACCACATAATTGCAAAATGTTGACTTACTCATTAAAACGATATATAGAATACTGATATAACATTTTTCATTTGCTTCTAACAAAAGATGTAAGAACACTAGTTCAATGCTCCATCAAATTAGATAGAAAACATCATCTTGTGAAACATAAATGTTTGTTTCTTGTCCATAAACTAACGATGAATCTTCAAAATTCCCCACCTTTTCTAAGTCCCTGATGGTTCTGTCAAGATTGTCCAAGATGTTTAGGCATTGAGTTCAGTTATGTCCTTCCATTTACTTTGCTACAATGTACTCATCTCTTGCGCTTCTTCTTGCTTGTTTGATGTCACATTTGTTCTTACCACATCTAGATCTCGAATCTTGCCTTCTATAGAATCACCGGGTGTGGATGTGACATTTTCGTTAGTACTTGCACCTTGTATCTTTAAGGTCAAGCGTGTGATCTCTTCCATGAGATCAGAATAGCTTTCTCGGATTTAACCTAATTCCATACATTATGCGACTTGTAAATATAAATAAGCCATAACAAACTTGCTTCGAAACTATAGAGTTCCTACTTGGCATCTCCATTCCATCATTGCCATATATGATCTTTGACTACTTCATCTACCTTGGCAAAATTAAATTTTGTGGAATCTTGGATAACAACTCAATTTTTGCAACATGGAATGCATGACAGCAAGGTAATTGAACGGTCTCGAAGTATAAACAATCACAGTTTATGGATTTGTCTAAGTACTTGAATGTAACATTCACCAACCTCACAGGGGTGCTCATAATGGCACAAAGTGTAGATGGTCAAACGCGGTTCACTATCATCACGATGTGAAAAAAAAAAAACAATATAGCCTCTCGCTAGATTTGCAATTTAACTTTTCCAAAGGAGGCTTTTGTATATATTGAAGCAGCATGGTTTTCAAAACTTTGAAGCATAGTTTGAAGAACTCTTCTTGAGCTTGCGAACTCATAGCAAGCCTTCAATTTGCATGTCGCATATTGCATACTTGGTATAGAAAGACTTTGCATCTGCATATGATGCAAATTTTCTTCCAATCAAAGCTTCAATTTAGTGTAATTAATGATATGATGTGAAATCGATTTTTCTTTTGTTTGAATGTGTTAATATGAGTGTAGGTAGATGTGAAATTTTGTTCAAATAGTGCAAGAAAACAATAGAATAAAACCTTAACAAAATGTTGCTAGTGGAATAAGTTGCCTTTTTTTTTTTTTTTCAAAATAGTTGATAATAAGCATCGACTACATTATTTCCTTTCTCCCTTCAAAATAACCTATTATATAGAATATAACAATATATAAATAATACTTTAGCATTATATATTATATATATACAATTATATACTATGCATATATATTAATATGTATACCTATGTTCAAAGCCTATATATATTATATAACATTATATTTGTAAATTATATATAATTTCGTAAATATATATACATTTATATATATGTATATATCATATGTTATATATCCATTATATACATTATTCAATTACATATGTTATGTATATATGCCATATGTTATTATAGATAAATATATTATTCAATATTATGAATATATGCATATGATTTACTAACACTAAAAAGATACTTATTAACATTGGGTCTACTTTACTGGGAGATATACTTTTAGTTTCGAGGATTTTACTAGATACAAGTATGACTCAACCAAAATTCCATGTAAATTTCGATTGGTATTCTTTAGTATATATCCCTTAACTTAAAGTAAAACATATCATTATATGGTAAAACATGTTAATTTACAATAAAGAGTTCTTCCTAATGGTAATTAAAATAATGGCAACTCGCTACACTTTAACTATAAATTTCACACACTAACAGTAAATAGTACCCTTTGTTAGTAAAATAGCCTAATGTTGGTTAATTTAATGGCCATTACAGTAAACTTTTATAAATTATAATACAAATTCCCATCCAATAGATATTAGGTATCATTGTTGCAATATTATATAAATAATATTATGACATTATATTTAAAATATATCGTGTTTGCATATTCATATATTATATTTATTTATGCATACATAGTATTTCACTTTGTGTAGCATTATAATATCTACATATATGTGCATATTATAACTTAGATATTTATAATTATAAAAAGATTTTTTAATTATATAGAGTTAATATTATAACTATATATTTACATATACAGTAATATTACATTATATATATTATTAGGACATCATAGTTAAACAATATCATGACAATATAATTGAAACTATATATAGATAGTGCTATAACATTATAAAAAGACACTCGATTGTTAGTTATTCACAAACAATAAAATGAGCATATAATTTATTGACACTAAAGATATACTTATTGACATTAAATTTACTTTACCACAGATCAACCATATTAATTATCAAAAGATATTAATTTACAAATTGGATAATATTTTAGGGGTGTGCAAAAAACCGATAAAACCGAGAAACCAAACCGAAACCGTAAAACCAATCTGAAAAATATGGTTAACTAGTCCGTTGGTTTCGGTTTAGGATTACGGTTTTTATTTTTTTTCGGTTTTTTGTTTCGGTTTCGGTTTCGGTTTGTAACCACAAAAAATCAATGGTTAACGGTTAACCGTTTTAATATTTATAAATTATTTATATAATTTACAAATACAAATAATTATTTTTTTATATATATACATATGATTTTCATATACATAAAATTTACCTATGTTAATATTCATTGAATTTCGATTAAAATACTATTGTCCTATGATTGATGGAGTTAATATGGTAATTGATTTAGTTTGATTTTATTGATAATGATATATTCAAAGATTCGTTTTTCCCCTTTTCCTTAATTTCATTTTCTTTTTTTTTTAGCTCTAGTAATATATATAATAATTTAAAGAAAAATTTATGATAAAGGCTTAAAAAAAAGGTTTTTTGAAATTATCAATTTGATTTATTGAAACCATTACGTTAAATGGTTAAAAACCGAAAACCGAATAAATTAACCGAATAAAACGGTTAACCGTTAAGACGGTTAACCTTTTATAATGAACCGGTTAAGGATCGGGATATTTAAAAACCGATAATTACGGTTAGGTTCAAAAAATAAGGTCATGGACCGGTTAACCGGTCCATGAACACCCTTATAATATTTTACTAGAACTGACTACTGAGTATGACTTAACTGAAATTCCATGTAAATTTCGATAGGTATTCTATAGTATATATCCCTCAACTTAAAGTAAAACATATCATCCTACGGTAAAATATGTTAATTTATAGTAAAGAGTCTTTTCTAATAATAATTAAAACTAAGGCAACTCACTTCACCTTAATTGTAAATGTCTCTTGTTAATAGTAGACTATGCTCATTGTTAGTAAAATAGCCTAATGTTGGTTAATTTAATGCCTATTACAGTAAACTTATATAAATTACAATACAAATTCCCATTTAATAGTTATTAGGTGCCTATAAGTGCAATTAATATGACATATAAAGAAATGATATTTAGTGAATAGTTATTTTCAAACTTAAAATTACAAAAGTTAAAAAAAAAATGAAGTGCAATATATATTGTTTAATATTCATATGTAGATTAAAAATAAAAATATATATTAAGAATTATTTCAATCACATTAGAATTATATTTTATATGGCCTTATATAGTATTGAATTAAAAACTATACGTTATATATAGAAAATATATTATAACATTATATTTATATAGTACTGTAATGATAATGAGAAAACTTTGGTCATTTAATTGATTGTTAATATTCATATTCAGTTATAAAGGTCACATAGTATCATATATTATAGTTGTGAATATTTTATATGTTCTTGACAAAATAATATTAATATTTTGTTTAACATTTAGCATATTAGTATAAGTAATAATTATATAATAAAAAGTATTTTATTATAAAGATGTTGTTGAAAATGTAGAGCGAAGAGATTATTTAAACATTGTCTTTTGCAATAGTATATGAAGAATTATTTTCTTGATATTAAATAATTTATATATGTTGTAATTACAACTATGTTGTTAAATATGTAATCTAGTAGTACATGTAGTGAGCATATAACGAAAAATCGTTAATAACTGTGCTCTAGGTCAATTACTGGATATTTTCATTTTATATATATTATTAATATAGAGGCTATTACATTTTTTGCATGTTTACTTTACAATAGGATTCATGAATAATTTAATTATTCTAAATGTTCTTAGATGCTCATTATTGTGGAGTGATAATGAATTAAATCTAGTATGTGTTTCTTTTGATAATCATGAGATGTTTATTTGTATAGAGATACAAATAAAACTCACAGGTACATATTAGATAACTATGTGTTGGACTGACCCACCATGCGATTACTACATGGATTAGTGTCATAAGTGATCTCCATAATAATGATTTCAGCGTATCCTTAGACCTGAAACCACCATAGGTTCTAACATGAGGAACATTATGTGTCGACTCAATTAAATATTGTCTTTAACTGGATAATTATAAAAGTTGTGCTTGTGAATAATATGAATCATGTAGAAGAAATTGAGTTATTATGATGGGATTTATCTCTCTCGTTATGAGAGAAATATCTCTGGATCCCTCGATAAGTAAAACTGAGAAATGCATGGCTGCTCAAATGAATTAATAATGTGATCAAGTTCATTTGTTTCATTAGTTCACTTGGAGATTGAGAAATAATAAAATTGAACAATATAAGGGTGACATTATCCATGCATTATGTTCAATCTAGATATCCTATGACAAAAGGATAATGACATAAATTATTGACATGGTTAAAGTAAGGTCACCAATCTCTACTTAATTTGTGTAAAGATAATGTCTTACTAGAGACCACTTATGTTTTGTAGACCAAAAGGGTTTTAGGTCTACTGCCAGTATTAATTAAACCTACAAGCTCACACACACACAATGTCCGCCCCGGAGGGTACTATAAACGTGGCAGTCCACTGCATATAATATTAAAGCTAATGAATGACAACCTTAGTCATGCAGGAGCTTCGATATTGCATGCAAGGCGTGCTTCCAAGATAGTAGGAGACTTACAGGGGTGTTACATTTAAGTAGATAATAAAAGCAAGCAAGAACTTATATAAATAAACATAAGATTTTCATAATAATATCCTTACATCATCTTAGGGGCATTCCCCCGCTTTAGAAGTCTTCCAAAATAATAACAACTATAACATAAGCCTACTATAGAGATTTTCCTAGAAGCCTATGTTCAAAACTTAAATACATAAAGCTTCTCCCAAAAACTCCTAGTAGCTTAAACTCGTACCTGGCATATGGGGCTTCTTGGGGCCAACCAAAGGTAATCGTACTATAACAAAAAGCTATAAGGGTATAAGCAAAACTAGCTTAGTGAGATAATTCCATCTATAAGACATTTCCATAATTCATATAAGTATTTTAATCAAACATATGAGAATGCATCAATCATATGAACAAACAAAATACATATGATTAACCGGAAATCAAGTGTAGCATGATTTTTGCCCTCCATGTCGAGGGTTGGGAAGTTACAGGCTCATATGACCATCGATATTTGCAGATTTACCAGCTCCTGCTTGCCCTTTAGACTTTCTGGCTCCTACTAGCCCATGTAGACTTTCCGGCTCCTACCAGCCACCACTACCATTTCCTCGTTTCCCCACACAAAGAATAGTAGTGAAACATATGCGACTCATAAGTATGATATGCATGAATTGATTTCAATATAAATTTAACCAAATAATGTTTAGTTCAAGTTGAAGGCAATCAACACAATTTTCATCATATCAATACAAGAATCACAATTTATTTATCAAACCATCTTTTGATATTCTTAACTTGTATTCAATCATCATAATTCCAAGTCACACAACAATTATTCATTTTATCTTTTTCTTAATTGCTATTGCTACTACTTACAAGCATAAAACAAGGAAATGTAACTTAAGTCAAGAATTAACTCACTCTATGTCGATAGATCCTAATCGAAGTAATCCTCCAGAAAAGTGATCTCGGGTCCTTCTCCACCTAAACAAGATGAAATACCTAAAATGATTCTTTCATGAAGTTTCTATTCTTTAAGATCTTAAACTTTTCTTAAAATCACAATAAAATCGTATAAGAGGAAATTCCAACTTAAAATGGCCATAACTTGCTCATTTTAACTCAGAATTTCGCATATAATATACCGTTTTCTACCTATTCGAAAAGATCTATCTATTTCTAAACTTATTTTCATCAAAATAAGTCGTTTGAGTTCCAAAAAAGTGGCGGACAGATTCACCACGAATTTTTGTAAACTTGTTTTCCTTCTTTTATCCAAAGCTCATTTGAAGAGATAGGTAATATAATAGCTTGTAAAACCTTTGGAAAGTATATTCATATATTTATTGACTCATAACAAATGTATGAAGTAAATGAAGTTATCTCAATTTATGAAGAAGTAAAGTCTTTAAAGATTTTGAAACTTGAGAACTTTTGAAATATTCATTTTGCTTTGAAATCATCTTAATTTGTTTATAATGAGTATCTTTTTTCATTTCCTAAATTTTACTTTAGTAATTTCTTCAAATTCCTAAAGAATGATTTTTATTTCCTACACTTAACTTCCAACACTTTTTGAAAGTATTAACACTTCTATATTTAGAGAAATAATTTCTTGATTTATTGAGATCATTTTGTTTTAATGAAAAGAATTTCTATCATTTGAAGAAAAAGATGAAGTTGTTGTAAAATCCTTGTTTACTTTAAAAAGTCCTTTTAATGTTATGTATGTTTATAAAATCTATTATGAACTCCTCTAAGTTTGTTTAAGATGATTTCTTAGTTTTTAGAAAAATATTAACTTCCTACTTTTATTTCTAGAAAAGAATCTTTATTTTAAGAAAACATTTCTTCATTTATTTTGTTGAGACAAACTATTATGTTCATGCATGAATATGAGTCATAAAGTTATGAAAACATAAAGAAACACAATAACTTGAAAGAATAAGCTAATAAGAAATAAATCAAGTATTGGAACCTTAGCTTTTTCAAGGTATCCCGGGACTAAGAAATGACTAGTCCCAAAAGAAAAAGAAATATTTTGACTTGATGAGGACAAGTCTAAGACTAGAAAGACTAGTCTTAAAAATAACATGAAAGTAAACAAATTGCAAAACAATGAGCTTATATGCTCTAAATAATGTATATAGCTATATGATATATATTAGGTAGTTATAAACATGAAAACAACATAAGGAATTTAGATTATGAACAAAAACAAAGTATGAACCTATTGTTGCTTTCTTAACCTTCATGGTTTTAGAAAACACATACTAAGCTCATACTAAGTAAATGAACATATGAAATTCTTTAAGAAATTTTACCTAAAAGGACTAATCTTGGAAGAGCTTCTTGAGAGGAAATTCTTGGAGAGATTTTAGTATAGTAACTTTAGTAGAAGAGAGGTGTGAAAGAAGTGGAAGTATGAGGGGGTATTTATAGGAAAAAGTGGGAGATAATTTGTGTTAATTAAATAAATGAAAATAAAACAATTAAAGGGAAAGAAAGAGGGGGCCGGCACATCATGTAGGGAGAGAGGGAGAGAATTTTTTTTTTTTTTTATTAATTCAAAGTAAGATATGAAAGATGTGAAGTTGTATTGGAAATGAAAATGTGTAAGAAATAGGTGTATGGGTTGTAAGAGTAGGTTGTAAGAAAAAGTAGAGATAGATAAATAGTGTAGAATAGTAGTAAATAGTGTAATGTAAAGTAGACATGACAATTAAATACCGGTAGTAAGAAAATACGCGTATAAATACGATATATGATATTTTTAGCTACCGAATATTTTTGAAAATCTTATATTTTTACGTGTCTAACGGTATATTCGGAATATTTTTACTATTCCGAGCTCCGGGACACGTTTTTCAAGAACTGTGTTCGATCAGGTTTAAAACGAGTCGCGTTTTACTAAACTGATCTTTTTAAGCTTCCTTGGATAATTACGAACTATTCTACTCACTAAACTCTTTCTACTCTCTTAGGGTTTCTTAAACGAGATGCCGGACTTAAGCGGCTACGGTAAACTAGGGTTTTGTTGACTTTCGAAATCCGGTTGACTTCTAATTAGGGGTTTAAGCTTTAATTTGAATCCAAAACTTCGGGGATTTACAACCTACCCCTCTTAAAGAAAGTTTTGTCCTCAAAACTTGAAGTTCATACCTGATTCTTCGAACAAATTCGGATACTTCTGACGTATGTCGCTTTCAGCCTCCCAGGTTGCCTCCTCATGCGAGTGGTTTCTCCATAGAACCTTCACATACTTGATTTCCTTGTTCCGAAGCTTCTGCACCTTGTGATCTAGGATCCGAATCTGGCGCTCCTCGTATGTGAGATTTTCTTTCAACCGAACTAGTTCCAATTCTGCAATTTTGGTAGGATTTGTCACATGTTTCCGTAGAATGATATGTGGAATACATTGTGAATTCCAGATAGGTTAGGAGGGAGTGCCAGACGATAAGCAAGATCTTACTCTTTCAAGCACTTCAAAAGGTCCAACATATCGTGGGCTCAATTTTCCTTGTGCCGAACTCGATGAATACTCTTGATGGGCTTTACCTTCAAGGACACATGGTCCCCAACTTCAAACCTAAGTGTATGTCTCTTCATATCCACCCAGCTCTTTTGTCTATCTTGTGCTTCCTTCATCTTTTGTTGGATGATCCATACCTTGTTGGCCACATCTTATACCAAGTCAAGTCTGATACTCAACTTTTCTACATTGTCCCAGAACAAAGGTGATCGACATTATCTCCCATATAACACTTCATTAGGTGGCATCTGGATCGTAGAGTGGAAGTTGTTGTTGTAGGAAAACTCTACCAAAGGTAGGTGGTCCTAACTTCCTTTAAACTCTATCACACAAACTCGCAACATATCCTCCAAAGTTTGTATTGTCCTCTCTGATTGACCATCTGTTTGAGGGTGATAAGCAGTACTGAAGTGTAGCTTTGTTCCCATACATCTTTGTAAGCTCGTCCAAAATTTAGACACAAACCTTGGGTCTCGGTTAGAAACTATTCTCGTGGGCACTCCATGCAATCGTACTATTTCCCTTATGTATATCCTTGCCAACTTATCCATGGAGTATGTCATGTTGATTGGAAGAAAATGTGCTATCTTTGTCAATCAATCCACTATGACCCAAATAGCATTGTATCCTGCAGAAGTTCTTGGCAATCCGCACACAAAATCCATTGTGATTTGATCCCATTTCCATTGGGTATCGCAGGGGTTTCAAAAGTCCTCCAGGTCTCTGGTGCTCCACTTTCACTTGTTGGCATGTGGGACACTTTAGCACAAAATCTGCCACATCTCTCTTCATTCCGTTCCACCAGTAGTGGCTTTTCAGGTCCTGGTACATTTTAGTTCCTCCTGGATGCATGGTATATGAATGATGTGCTTCATTCATGATTTCCTTCCTCATATCCTCATCATCTGGACACATAACCTTCCTTTCATTCTTACCACTTCATCCTCATCTATGGTAAAATCGGTGTATTTTCCTTCTTGTACCTCTCCCTTAATCTTCTAATCGTCTCGTCATATCGTTGGGCCTCCTTGATTCTCTCCACTAAGGTGGGTTCCATGACAAGGCTGGCGATTTCCACTTCCACACTTTGCCCTATGAATTCGATACTCATTCTTTCAAATTCCTTTATTAGCTCCTTCTTATCCGTGAGCAAGGTAGCTACTTCTCCATAATTCTTTCTACTCAGGGCATCTGCAACTGTTCACTCTCCCTGGACAGTAATTTATCCCAAGGTCATAATCTTTGATGAGCTCCAACCATCTCCGTTGCCGCATATTCAACTCCTTCTGCGTAAATAGATACTTGAGGCTCTTATGGTCGGTGTAGATTTGCATCTTTGTCCATACAAGTAATGTCTCCATAACTTAAGTGCGAACACAACGGCGGCTAACTCCAGATCATGAGTGGGGTAATTCTGTTCATGAGGCCTAAGCTGTCGTGATGCATAAGCGATCACTTTTCCATCTTGCATCAATACGCATCCAAGACCATTTCTGGAGGCGTCACTGTGTACCGTATAGGCTTCTCGGGATCTGGTAGAATAAGATTGGGGCAGATACAAGCCTTTCTTTCAACTCTTGAAAACCTTGTTCTCTCTTATCTGTCCAAATGAACTTCTCATCTTTCTGAGTTAACTGTGTGAGGGTTTGGCGATGGTAGAAAAATTCTTTACAAACTTTCTATAATATCCAGCCAATCGAGAAAACTTCTCACTTCAGTCACAGTCTTAGGTTGCTTCCAATCCATCACTGCCTTGATCTTTTCAGGGTCACCGATATTCCTTCTCTCAGATATGACATGTCCTAGGAAGGATATCCGATCCAACCAGAAGTCACACTTAGACAGCTTGGCGTACAACTTATGCTCACGCAAGGTCTGTAATGCCATTCTTAAGTGTTCCTCATGTTGCTCGTGTCTTGGAGTAGATTAGAATATCGTCGATGAAGACTATCACGCACTTATCCAACAGGGCTTATATACTCGATTCATGAGATCCATGAAAGCTGCTGGTGCGTTGGTTAATCCAAAAGGCATTACCAGAAACTCGTAATGTCCGTAGCGAGTTCTGAAAGCTGTCTTAGGTACATCCTCAGGTTTAATTCTCAACTGGTGGTATCCTGATCGTAGGTCAATCCTTGAAAAGACGCTAGCTCCTTGAAGCTGATCAAAAAGGTCATCTATCCTTGGGAGTGGATACTTGTTTTTGATGGTGACTTTGTTGAGTTCTCGATAATCGATGCATAAGCGCATGGAACCATCCTTCTTCTTCACGAATAACACTGGTGCTCCCCAGGGTGATACACTCGGTCGGATAAAACCTTGATCTAACAAATCTTGCAACTGAGTCTTTACTCCTTGAGCTCTACTGGTGCCATCCGGTAGGGTGCCTTTGATATTGGCTCTGTGTTTACCAATAAGTCGATTTCGAAATCGATTTCCCTCTTGGGTGGTAATCCAGGCAATCCATCAGGGAACACATCTGGAAATTCCTTAACCACTTGTATGGATTCTAACTCAGGTTTCTCCTTTTCTTCTTCGTCCATGATACATAAGTTGATCTCTTCATCATCCATTAACTCAAATGAGTTCAACTTCACCGTGGATTCTCCCTGAACACTATTTCACATCCATCTTGATCCTTAAACTTCACCTCTTTGCGTCTACAATCCACTAGGGCTTTAACGGATGTTAACCAACTCATTCCTAAGATTACTTCGTACTTGCTCATTTCCAAGATTATCAGGTCACATTTAGAGTAACTTCCTTGTATCTCCATGGGACAATCCTTAAGCACTTCCTTAGTTGTTACTATGCTTCCGGTGGGGGTCTTAACTCGAAAACCGGTAGCGATAGTATCTATGGGTAAACCAGTTTGTTTAGCCAGGCTAATGGTGATAAAGGAATGTGTAGCTCCCGTGTCGAACAAAGCATAAGCGGTTTGACTAGCTATGCGTATATGTCCTGCACTCGAATTTTATACTAATCATGAAGCTGGTATACTTAAGCTATTTGCGGTATAAAACTTTATACTTCTAGCATAAGATTTGAACATAGGGTACTTAATAACTTGCATCAAAGGTAGAGGAGTTTTGATTCTAACCTGTCACCAGTCCAAAATCTGGGCCACAATCTCCATCCATGGCTGCTAACTCCGCTCCTTCATCATCCGACTCTTCACATACCCACTGTCCTTCCAAGTTGTATATCCTCATTCCGTGGACAGCTGCTCCAGAACGGTTCGAGTTGTTCCCTCCACTTCCATTCTTCGCCGATGTAGCTCCTCCCATTGAACCAAACGGTCTGGCTGGGGCATTCTTTCTCTGTGGGCATTCATTGGCGAAGTGCCCAGTTTGCTTACATACAAAGCAAACGGTGGAAGCCTTCTTCGGGCAGTCACCGATCTTGTGGCTGGGTCTCCACAAAAATAGCATTTGTGTTGAAGCAAGGGGCACCTCTTCGGATAGTGTTCCTTCTTACATTTCCAGCATGTCACTTTGACCTCGGATGCCTCCTTGTTACCACTAGCACTTCCTCTGAAACTGTGGAAGGGTTTAAACTTTTTGTTCTGGAAGCTGGGGCTGTAGCTATCTTGAGCCCTTTTTCCGAACACAAAGGTTCGCTTCTCAGGTGCCTTGCTTTTCCTCTTCTTGGCTCCCTCTATAATACGAGCCCTTTCAACCAACTCACGGAGGGTCCTTAGATCCAACTCCTCCAGACGCATCCTCAAATCTTCATCTAGGCCACTCAGGAAGACCTGTCTCTTCAATTCTTCACTGTGCCTGAAGGATTCTGGTGCATATTGAAGTAGACGACTGAACTCCGTCTCGTATTGTTCCACCGTCCTTCCTTTCTGAGATATGTGAAGGAAATCTCCACTGTATTGTACCCTCAAACTTCCAGGAAAGTAATTTTAGGAATTCTTTCGGAAGGTCGCCCAGGTCACGGTGGCAGCAATTCCCTACTTTTTGATTCCCACCATATTCTGGCGTTGAACCTTAACATATATGTGCCATAATCCAAGCGAAGATGATGGGGTACTTCATATGCGGCAAACGATCTTTCAATCTGTGCTAGCCAGTCCTCGCTTCATCTGGCTTTCCAAAACCCATCAAAGTATCTATTGCTCTTGATGAAGTCTGGTAGGGAACTTCGGTAAGGTCGAGGCGGTGGTGCTGGTAAAGGAACAGTTTGAGACTCAGCTTCTGGTGGTGCAGGTGCCTCAACTGTCGCTTCTGGTGCATTGGCAGCTGGAGGTGGCATGTTTTGTGCATGCTGCATGAAGTTGTTGACTAGACCAGCTAGTTGATTAATTGCAGCCCAAACATCACCTTGTTGGTTTTGTGGGGGATTTAGTGGTGCTGCTTGTTGTCCTGCTGGGGGATTTTCTGGTTCAGCTGGAACATTATTAGAGGCGCGTCGTTCACGTCTTCTACCTCTCCTACCTCGTCTGTTAATTACTCTAGTTTTAGACTTCTTAAATCTTTGGAAAGAGATCGGAAATATCGTAATTTGCATAGAAAATATTCAAGGCAATCAAATCCAAAAATCATGAAATCAAACATAGAATACCTTGCATTAAAACAAAAGAGGGTGATAACCCTTACATATTTTGAGAAGGTTAGAACCATTCTCAACAAATAATTGTTCAAAATAGGAAATACTTAAAACACATCATTAATAAGAACATTCATGCATTATAACAAAGATATGCCTATCCTAGGAAAAGGCTTTTGGACTTGTTGGATTGTGCATCTTCCTTCACTTCTTCCTTCTTCAATCTTCCTCTCTGGATGGTGCTGGGTTCATGCTTCGACTAGTGGATCCTCTATGCTTCTTGACAAACTGTCGTAAATACTGACTACGGACATCCTTTTTCCCTATACCTTGAGGTGATTTCTGCCTGAGACGGCCATACTTCTTCATGCATGGAAGTCCTTTCTCCTTGAGTGGTGTCGTTTGTTGTCTCTTGTTCTTCTTGATCTCTCCTTCAGTGCCATTGCTATGGTAGGGGTTTGAGATCGGCTTCTCAAAAATCCACTTGGATCGAAATCATTCCTCCATTGCTGGTCATCTCTCCTTCCTTCTTCCTCTGATCGGAAATCATCACCTGGTTATTTCTTGCTACTGTCTCCATGGGGAATGTCTGACTAACCTTTACGAGGGTCACAGACCTAGGAATCAGGGGACTATGTTCCCAAGGAGTTCGGACATTTTCTCAGGTTCAGGGTCTTCGCTGGGGTCTTGATCACCTTCTGTCTCTCCATTTCCTTCATTCCTTTGGGCATCTTCCATGATGAAATCTTCTGGGATTACTTCCAACTGCATTCCGATGGAGTTTGGTTGGCTACATTCTGATGGCATGGGGACAATACGTCTGTAGGCGGCATACCAGTAGAATCGTTCTTCGCGTCCGCCTTTAGCCAATCGCTGTGGTCTGCCAGCTCATCATGTGCATAGATATAAGGGGCCCTAACTTGTTCCAAGTTCGGAAGTTTGGGTCTCGTCGGGTTCCTTCCACCTTTAAGATGAAGGTCATCTCTTGTAGCATGGTTTCTCTATACATAAAAACCATCATTCTTTCTACGACGTATATAACCTCTACGTCACTCCACCTTCGTCTGCTTACGGCATCGAATCTTAGTTCTTTGGGTAAGTTTCTCCATAAAGAATGTTTTAAACCTTTCCTCCATAACTTAAACATTTCTTGGGCGGTTCTGGGTTTTCCAAGTAATGCAAATTCTTCACATAGGACTCTCAACCTAAGACGGTAGTTCACAAAGGTCTCATCTGGGTCCTTAAGGAAATTTCGGGATATTTCCTTAACTTCGGGGAAGGTTAGTTATTAAAATAGAACAAGAAGAGGATCAGATCTTAAGCTTTAGGTTCTAACTTCTACTATCTAACTTAAAGTCTATTTCTACTATCGTTTATCTAAAACTTGTGCTCTGATACCAACTTAAACTGTCACGCCCTGGAGGGTACCCTAAATGTGGTAGTCCGCCTATAATATTAAAGCTAATGAATGACAACCTTAGTCATGCAGGAGCTTCGATATCACATGTAAGGCGTGCTTCCAAGATAGTAGGAGACTCACAGGGGTATTACATTTGAGTAGATAATAAAAGCAAGCAAGAACTTATATAAATAAACATAAGATTTTCATAATAATATCCTTACATCATCTTAGGGGCATTTCCCCGCTTTAGAAGTCTATCAACAAAATAATAGCTACTACAACACAAGCCTACTATAGAGATTTTCCTAGAAGCCTATGTTCAAAACTTAAATACATATAGCTTCTCTCAAAAACTTCTAGTAGCTTAAACTCGTACCTGGCATACGGGGCTCCTTAGCGCCAACCAAATGTAATCGTACTGTAACAAAAAGCTGTAAGAGTATAAGCAAATCTAGCTTAGTGAGATAATTCCATTTACAAGACATTTTCATAATTCGAACAAGTATTTAATCAAGCATATGAGAATGCACCAATCATATGAACAAACAAAATATACATGATTAACCGGAAATCAAGTGTAGCATGGATTTTACACCCTCCATGTCAAGGGTTGGGAAGTTACAGGCCCATACGACCATCAATATTGCAGATTTACCGGCTCCTGCTCGCCCTGTAGACTCTCTGGCTCCTACTAGCCCATGTAGACTTTCCGACTCCTACTAGCCACCACTACCATTTCCTCGTTTCCCCACACGAAGAATAGTAATGAAACAAATGTGACTCATAAGTATGATATGCATGAATTGATTTCAATATATGTTTAACCAAATAATGTTTAGTTCAAGTTGAAGGCGATCAACACAATTTTCATCATATCAATACAAGAATCACAATTTATTTATCAAACCTTCTTTCGATATTCTTAACTTATATTCAATCAATCATAATTCCAAGTCACACAACAATTATTCATTTTTATCTTTTTCTTAATTGCTAGTGCTACAACTTACAAGCACAAAACAAGGAAATGTAGCTTAATAAAGGATTAACTCACTCCATGTCGGTAGATCCTAATCGAAGTAATCCTCCGGAAAAGTGATCTCGGGTCCTTCTCCACCTAAACAAGATGAAATACCCAAAATAAGTCTTTCACGAAATCTCTATTCTTGAAGATTCTAAATTTTCTTAAAAGCGCGGTAAAATCGTATAAGAGGAAATTCCAACTTAAAATTGCTATAACTTGCTCATTTTAACTCGGAATTTCGCATATAATATACCGTTTTCTACCTATTCGAAAAGATCTACCTTATTTCCATCAAACTAAGTCGTTTGGGTTCCGAAAAAGTGGCGGACAAATTCACCACGAATTTTTATAAACTTGTTTTCCTTCTTTTATCCAAAGCTCATTTTGAAGAGATAGGTAATATAATAACTTGTAAAACCTTTGGAATGTATATTCATATATTTATTGACTCATAACAAATGTATGAAGTTAATGAAGTTGTCTCAAATTATGAAACAGTAAAGTCTTTAAAGATTTTGAAACTTGAGAACTTTTGAAATATTTATTTTGCTTTGAAAATATCTTAAGTTATTTATAATGAGTATTTCTTTTCTTTTCCTAAACTTTATTTTCGTAATCTCTTTAAATTCCTAAGGAATGATTTTTTCCTAAAATTAGCTCCTAACACATTTTGAAAGTAATAACACTTCTATATTTAGAGAAATAATTTTTGATTTCTTGAGATCATTTTATTTTAATAGAAAAAATTTCTATCATTTGAAGAAAAAGTGAAGTTGTTGTAAAATCTTTGTTTACTTCAAAAAGTCCTTTCTATGTCATGTATGTTTATAAAATTTCTTATGAACTCCTCTAAGTTTGTTAAGATGACTTCTTAGTTTTAGAAAAGTTTACTTCCTACTTTCATTTCTAGAAAAGAATCTTTATTTTAAAAAAATATTTCCTTATTTATTTTGTTTGAGACAAAAATCATTATGTTCATGTATGAATATGTATCATAAAGTTATGAAAACATAAAGAAACATAATAACATGAAAGAATAAGCTAATAAGAAAACAAATCATGTATTGGAACCTTAACTTCATCAAGGTATCCCGGGACTAAGAAAAGACTAATCCCAAAAGAAAAAAAAAATGTTTTGACTTGATGAGGACAAGTCTAAGACTAGAAAGACTAGTCTTAAAAATAAAATGAAAGTAAATAAATTGCAAGAAAGTAAATAAATTGCAAAACAATGAGCTTATATGCTCTAAATAATACATATAGCTATATATATATATATATTAGATAGTTATAAATATAAAAGCAACATAAAGGAATTTGATGATGAACAAAAACAAAGTATGAACCTATTGTTGCTTTCTTTTTAACCTTCATGGTTTAGAAAACACACACTAAGCTCATACTAAGTAGATGAACATAAAGAAAACTTGAAGAAAATTTACCTAAAGGAACTTCTTGAGAGGAAATTCTTGTAGAAATTTGAGAGAATAACTTTAGTAGAAGAAAGGTGTGAAAGAAGTAGAAGTAAGAGAGGTATTTATAGGAAAATGTGAGAGATAATTTGTGTTAATTAAATAAATGAAAAATAAAGCAAATTGGGAAGAAAGAGGGAGGGGCCGGCGCTACTTTAGTGAGGAGAGGGAGAGAAAATTTATTTTTTTTTGTATTTTTCTTAATTAAAAGTAAGATATGAAAGATGTGAAGTTGTATTGGAAAAGAAAATGCGTAAGAAATAGAGGTATGGGTAGTAAGAGTAGGTTGTAAGAAAAAGTAGAGATAGATAAATAGTGTGAATAGTAGTAAATAGTATAATGTAAAGTAGATATGACAATTTAAGTACAGATAGTAAGAAAATACATATATAAATGCGATATCTGATATTTTTAGCTACCGAAAAATTACGAAATTGATATTTTTGAAAATCTCATATTTTTACGAGTCTAACGGTATATTCGGAATATTTTTACTATTCCAAGCTTCGAGACACGTTTTTCAAGAACTGTGTCCGATTGGGTTTAAACAGGAATGCCGGACTTAAGCGATTACGGTAAACTCAGGTTTTGTTAACTTTAGAAGTCCGATTGACTTCTAATTAGGGTTTAAGCTTTAATTTGAATTCAAAACTTTGGGGGTTTACATATATGACCTTGTGTACTTGTTGTGTTCGTCTGGGTTTCCATTGTTACGTGATCAAACTTGATGTTTTCAAAGAAAAGGGGTTTTAGGGCAACTTTTGATGCTTCAAAGGGCTATATATTTATGTTAAATCCTAAATTTTATCTGTAGGATCTTCCCTTTCTTTCCAAACATGTTTAATCAAGGATTCGAAGGCTTAAAACATCTAACTTGATGGCAACTTCAATTTCTTCATGGTTTTTTTTGCAATATTTCCAATATGCTGATATAAGAGTTTATTGTTTTGCATAACCTATATTAACTATAACAAAACCTATGTTCATATGATCGTTTTCTCTAAAATTTATGCCTATATACTCATTTAAATACCTATTCCTCAATCAAAAGGTAATTCTTAGCAAAACCAACCCCAAAATCATGTTTATTCTCCATTTTACACCCTTAGAACAATCTTATCTTCCTTTTATTAGAATTCCTCAACATAGAAAGTAAATCACAAAATCTTACCTTCCTTTAAAGTGTAGTTCTCCACTTATCAACTAGAAAGAAGTTCTAAACCCTAAATTACTCCAACGCCTGATTTCTTACTACCCATAATATGAACTAGCATACCGAAGTATCTTTTCATGCTTACATAGTTATAAAACACTAAAAAACATCTTGAAATCTTAGGTTTATGCTTTCTTTTGAATTTTGTGAAGGTTGTGATCCGTCCTCTTCTTCCAGCACACATTCGTTTCTAAAATCCCTAGTAGTAAGTGGATAACCTCAACTGGTTAATGCTAATCCCCTTCTACTTTAGCTTAATTAATATTAAGTGGAGGCTAGGGTTTAGAGTAGCTCACCTTAGGATTTTAGTAGGCTTTATAAAAGAGAAAAAAAGGCAGAAATGGAAAAAGACTATTTATATAGGGCTTATAGGGTAGGGTCCTAGGATTTTAGACAAGAGAAAAGAGACCTCTATTTAGGGTTTTGGCCACACAGCATGATCTTATGTGTTTAAATCTTACATATATAAGATTATTAGTTAGTTTTTACCAATTTAGGGTTTTAATTGACCTCTTAGGCTATTAATGATTTAAATATATCCAGTAAGTCTAATTTATTTACAATTTTTGAATTTTTAATTTGCGCAAGTTCCTAACTTGGGTAAAATCGTAATTTTGTAAAAATTGAGCTTCTAATTGCATTGTTTTGATTTAGAGAATTATTACTGAATTCTACTTTACTTTTATTTGGATATTGAAATTCTTTTTAAATTTTCAATATTTTGATTCTTGGTTTAAGAAGAATTTGAAAATTTTGAAAAATTTAATCGTTTAAATTCATATGTGATTTTAATTTGTTTCTATCAACTCCATTTGATTTTTATTTCATATTTGAATCATTTTGCTTTTTGTCTTCGAAGCATCTTGCACTTACTTGCGTTTGTTTATTTAGAAAGTTTGTCATTCTTGGAAACATTATATTACCCAGCACATGATTATATAACCTCTTCATAATATATTTTAAGCTCCGACTTTGAAAAAATTTATAATAAACTTGTGAAATTTATATTAAGTCCCTATTTGATGTTTGTCCTATTTATTAGTACAATAATTGAGTATAATTTCCTAATTTATCCAATTCATTGAACGACGTATTCAATATAATTTGTTGCTTTAAATAAGAAAACTTTAATTCTGATGTTGCATCTTAATGATATTTGTGCTTTTGAAATATTACAAATTCAAACCGTAGTTAAAGTCCATCAAGCATATGTAACTAAGTCCAAACTTTGATGTTTTTGTTCATTGATAAACTTAACAATAAATATTTAGGAAGATTTTATTACATATTTTTAGTTCTAACAAGCATGTTTAATTAGAAGTTTTTTAAGTAAGTGTATGATTTTTTCTGATAGCTGTATCCTGATTAATACCAAGCATAACTAGAAATTTGACCTAGCATAGTTAAATTAGAGACGTTTGACACCTTTTTTTGTAATTTTTTTATTAATCCTTTTTACTCAATCATTTACTTGGTAATATCAGCCACTGAAAAAGAATAAATAACATGTACAAATATATTCCTTTTGCAAAATTAAATATTTAAGAGATTCATATAAACTTTTATTTATTTATTTGTTTAAAAACTAAAAAAACAATTAAAATTTTAATGAGTAGAATTTCGCTGACTTGCATTCATCATAACTATGTTAAGATATATAAAAAAAATTCATCAAAATATTATATTTTATTGCAATTTTCTTTAAGAAAAATACTTCAATGATGAAAGGAAAGAAACACAATTCTTTTCAGCTTATTTCGTATCTTGATTCCAATGAAGTAAATATAAGGTAAATAAATAAAAAAGATAAGAAAAATAACAAGTAAAGCAGAACTTGAATTGAAAAAAAGATAATAAATCCAAACTAAAAACAACAAAGTAAATTTAATTCTACTCTTTAAATAAGCCGCAGGGCCATGATTACTTCCTAGATAAGTTTGAAAAATGTGGGGGAGATAAAGAGTCCAATAGTCCAATGTTGCACCTTCCGATCCGATCCAATATTCCTATTCCTCGTTTGATTTGAAAAACCCTCCTCTCTCTTATTCACACCAAACCAACACCCATTTCACAAACACAGTTAAAACATTAAAAAAAAAAGAAAAATTATAAATATATAAAAACCATACCCTCTTCTCTTCTATCATTCTCTTCTTCTCTCTCATCTCTCTCACGCGCGCACATACACAATCTCCCTCTAAACAAACCGTTCTCTCTCTCTCTCTCTCTCTCTCTCTCTCTCTCACGCACACTCTCTCTCTCTCAATTCGCGACACTGAAATAACTTCTTTCCTACGGTGATTTAATAACTCGTATTTAGGAGTACTATTATTTTTATAAATTTTAGTTTACATGAGGCCATACAAATAAAACAGAGCAGATAGAAGCCTTTAAAACCGTGGATTAGAGGGAAAAACAATATTTCTAGGTGTTTTTTTTTTATTTTCTATTTTTGAATTAAGTATTTTTCATTTATTCATTTTAATCACCGTAGATAAATCATTTAATCAAATTTTAATCCAACGGCCGGCGTTAAGATAAATACTCCATGTTTTTTCTTTTTTTGTTTTCCGCACAGTCCCATTGCTATGATAATTATGAATTATTAATAACTATTGTTTGGGGGATTCAGTTTTTTTATCATTAAGCCCTGGGTTTTGGAAGTTTCTATTGCTTTGGAATTCCTCCTAGGGTTTGGGTTTCTAATTTTTGGCTCACCACCACTCCACAATTGGCCTCACTCAATTCGTCTTCCGATATCAAAAAAGGCTATTCGGTTTGCTTGGTTTTGAGGGATTGGTTTAATCTTTCTTATTGGTTGACAAATTGGAAATTCTTGGGAGGAAGAAGGACGCTTTTTGGCTATTTAGAATAGAATTGAATAGAATAGGATCAACTGGTCGATGAAATCCTTGTCTGGTGGTGTGCGTCTTTTGATTCGTCCGTTGGGCTTCGAGGGTTTTGTTTTCTGGACTATTTTTTTTTTATAGTCCTATGCAGTGTACAGAGATGCAAGAAAGGGTTTCATTGTACAGGGTGTGGTAGATTTTTGCAGGACTAGAAACTAACTGATTTCAGAGACCTCGGGTTTGGAGGTTTGAACTTTGAAGTGAAAATTCGGTAGTTTTGCTTGTTTGATGCGAAAAATGGATTTGCAGTTTTGGGGTTAACGGTTTGGTGGTGAAGTTGAGAACCAAAAGTTGTCGTGGAAAGAATTGGTTTCTCTTTTTTCTCTCTTGGGGTTGATTGATGATGTTTGCTGATAATTATGGATAAAACTGAGCCCGCATTGGTTCCAGAATGGTTGAAGAGCACCGGAAGTCATGGAGGAAGTAGCAGTAGGAATTATCAGCACGCATCGTCCTCTCAAACAGGTACTTTTTTTGCTTTATCGACATATGATTTTGCTTCTATGTATTGTTTAATTTTAAGCAACTTAGAAAAGATTATAATTATATTAAAATGAAAAGTTAGAAAAAGGTTCGGAGCCGAATGTTGTTTTGCATATTATATGGAAGCAATTCCAGCATACTGAATCTCATTGCATCGAAAGCTCGTTTATTGAGGTCTATGATTAGTTAATCATGTAGTCAGATGATGGGGTAAAATTTTTCTCTGCTGTATTCTTGTTATACTCTGAAAGAAAGGAAGGTGAGTCCGGATAAGGTGGTTTTGTTGAGTTCTAGACAGGGAGAGGATAGCAGAGCCTACAACGGAAAAGGGGTTTATTCTTCACATTTTCCTTTGGACAAATTTATTAACATTAAATACCATTCCATCAGGCCTATGAAGTAGGTTAGTGTGCATCAAAAAAGCAATTGCTTTTAGTATTACCATAATCATGTTACTCTTTGATAGAATATCATGATTATACAGGTTTGTGTAAGTTTAATATCTTAGCTTATCTTTGTGCATAAAGGCAGTATCTCACTACATTTTTATTTTAACATCCTCTTCACCTATCATCCAATGATGAGTATTTTCTTTTGGCATTTTTTTGGATAAGTGAAAAGAATATGAAAAGTTAAAATTGGATACAGGGCAAATTTTATGTTTTGAATATAAATAAAATGCACTCTGGGGGTTTTTTCATATGATTGGTTTTATGAGAATGGATTTTCTTGTTGATCAGCATTTGCGTGCCTCATTGCTGACTTAGTAAGACTATGCTGTTTCTTCATACAGAAAAACATTGTGCTACGAAGCATCAAAGGAATAGGTCTTCTGTGAATAGTTGTGGCAATGACTTAGGGCGTTCTTTTGTTTCTGATCAAGCTACATCCTCTTATTTTCGGCGAAGTTCCAGTGGTAAGGGATCTAGCCACCTAAGGTCCCACAGCAGTCTTAGTAGAAATCGTGACCGATTTTTGGACGACTTTAATGACTTTCAAGATAAGGACAGGTCTATTCTGGGTGAGCCCAGGCATAGAAATTATTCTGATTCTTTGGATGTTATGCGTTCTGGTAAGTCTGACAAGGACATATTACACCGCTCACAGTCTATGACTCATCGAAGAGAGGATGAGCCGTGGCCTAGGAAGGTAGCCAATGACTTTACTAATACCAGTAATAATAGCCCTGGCAGTGTTAACAGTCTGCTCGTGGGGGGCACTGCTTCAAGTGGAGCGGTTAAAACCATATTTGAGCAGGATTTTCCCTCACTTGGAAGTGAAGAGAAGTGGGGGGATTCTATGATAGGACAAGTCCCTTCGCCTGGCTTGAGCAGTGCTGTGCAGAGACTTCCAAGTCCTAGTTCAGATATGCTTGGTGCAGATAGGTGGAACTCAGTCTTGGCAGAGGTACCAGGATTAACTGGTAGCAGCAGCACTAGTAGCTTGTCCTCTCAACAAACTGGCTCTGGAACTGCTCCTTCTCTGGCTCAAAGTTCAACTGGTCTTAATATGGCTGAAGCAGTTGCACTGATGCCTTCACGTGCTCATTCTACTCCCCAGGTAATGTTGTCTTCATGTGCTATGTGCATCATAGGATTCTTTTTTCCTGTATATAACAAATTTGTTTTCTGTACGCAGTTTTCTGTTGATACTCAGAGAATGGAAGAGCTAGCTATCAGACAGTCTAAGCTGATTCCTGTCATACCATCCACATCCAAGTCTCTGGTAAGGAGTCCCCATCTTTTTGTTTGGATTCTTTTATGAGAAACCTGCCTAGTGTAAAAGAATCTGATAATATTTAGACCATGGATGCATTTTTTGTTTCATCCGATGTTATAGTGTGAGCCTTAGGACTTGCTTTAGTAATTGGCAAGGTACTGGTGTTCATTGTGTTTCATGTATGTACCCTTTTATGAAGGGAATTGAATTTTTCACTTTGGCATGAATTGTCTGTTAAAATGTGTAAAGGTTTATGGGTAGTAGGGTCCGTATTCTTCTTTCCAGCATCTGATTGTTATTTTCTCTCATACTTAAAGGACACTATTTCTCCAAGTAATAAATACCCTGATAATAAAATATATGGTTCATCAGAAATGTGCAAGAACAGATAGGACAAATAGGGGAGAGAGAAGAGAGAGGGAGAAAAAAATAAGTAAAGGAAGGCTAACATATATATGAGAGCATGTAGATGCTTAAAAGTGTAGCCATTTGATGTTTTATGGAACATGTGCTGCTATTGCCTATCATTAAAGTGTTCTTTATAGGAGTAATTTCAATTTTGTTTGTAGGATTTTCAGCCTATTTTCTTTGCATGTAGCCATAAATTTCGTCACAATTAGAGCTTTTAGTAATATGGTGATCATCTCTCTCTCTCTCTCTCTTCTCAGCTGGTTGTTTCTCTTTTGGTGTCTACTGTATCCATACTTTAATGGCAATGACTCATTTTTGTTGTTCTCTCACAAGATTCTTCTCTGTTTGGATTGTTATTTTATTTATTTATTTATTTTTTTTAATTTTTAACAAGCAAAGTTCAGTAGGGATGTGGTGCATATACAATCTTTTGAGATCTTACATTGCTTTTAAGTGCTTGATGTATGGAATTTTGGGTTGTATACGTCTGGGAGCCATGGGCATTGAAGTGACCCCCGTAGGTTGCTTCCTTCTTCTTGGAGCATATAAGCCTAATTTGTATGAGGATAGGGGCTCGTGGTGCTGCTCAGCACAACTTGAATTTTTGAGTTTTACACAACTTGTATTTCCATCAACTTATATGTTTGTGTTTTTCATCCTCTTGTTCCCTACATGATCCTTGACTCAGAACATGTATTGTAGCTACTCTTTAGCTTCCTCAGCATGTGAAAGTGGAGGCATCCCAGTGCTGGCTCTGCACATGCACCTGCCATGTGTCCTTTTTCTTTTGACAGACAGGATTTCAGCTATTATTGCCACATATTCTGGTTTTTTATAGCTTATTAGATCACAACATGGACCTGGTGGTGAAAAAGATCCTAAAAATGAAGTAACTAGTTGAGGTTTTGAAGGGAAGGATGGCTGGTCATATATTTGATAGTGAGAAATACTTGTTTATTTTCCATTATTAGCTTTATACATAAGGCTTTAATGTATACCATGGGCTTGGCCCAGGAAAAACCATGGGAAATTTCTTTAGTTCCCAAGTTATTGATATCTATAGTAGATTTTTTGGCTGAGAATCTGGAGAGTTTGTTCAACAGCATTGTTGTACCAATATGTATGGATATCATAATTGATTTTTCTCAAAGCGTTGTTGTATTTTACTGTGATGGAATCTTATATTGGAAATTTTTTTGTATTAATTTTGCATAATCAAGTATGACTTAATAGAAAAAGCATATAGCTACCTATGAAGTTCTTATTTTTATATTGAAAAAAAACTGAATTCTTGTCCTATGTATAATAACCCAAAAGACTTCACATAATGCACAAAATGCAACTTTTTAAAATGTTGTATGTATATATTGATAAAAACTCAAATCATGTGTAGTGAATGTTTCTGGAAAGACAGTTCTAAGAGCATATGCAAGTCTTTAAAAAACCACATGTTTTACATAGCTGACCTACTATATAGATCTGCGATTTTTAATTATGTGTACATCAGTATTATTTTACTAAATAACTACTATACATATCCATAAAGATTAAAATCCATATCTCATGGATATAATTTTAGGCAAAACGATGCAACTCTTCGAAAAGATGCATCTTCTAAATAGCTGACTATATGGTTGTCTAATAATCCAATTTATATTACAATATTATTATTTGAATCATAGCTATTTTATATAATATTTGAATTCTAAATTCATTTTTTAAAAATATATTACATTACAATTGCATTATATATGTAATTAGCTATTTAGGGTCTATTTGGATTGTCGGATTTTTATCTGTATCGTATCTATATCTTATTTGCATCTGTAACTTATCCGTGTTATGTCTATATTATATTTGTATTATATCTGTTTGTCCTTGTTATGTCCGTATCATATTTCTTCATTGGTATTTGTTTCTTGATAAACATTTACTAAAAAATCACAAAATTGTGATGTCAAAATAACTAGAATATGATGAAACAAACAGTCCTAACTAGCTTGATTATATCTATCTGCTCACACATTACTCTAGATGTATATTTTGATTGCTTAGCTTCCTGTGTATGTCATGCACACATTTATGCTTGCATCTGAGTCTGTTGTATGTTTGCATCAACATTATTATTGTTTGGTAAAACATGCCCCAGTCAAACACTTGCAGGGCAATCAACAAGAAAAAAAAAGGGTAGGGGAGGGGTTTGGGAACTCATGCATTGTGAATGAGTTCAAAGAAGCATTTGGAGATGATACGATCTGACAGCTGTATTATCAGCTCCCTCTGCTTTCTCTCGCACTCTTCCCTCCACCCTCTCTCTTCCTCTCCCCATTGTGATTTCCACCACCCACCCCACACCCCCCTCCCCTCCCCCTTTTTGGGGGCGTAGTTGACTTGCTAGATATCGTAATTATTGTTTGGTAAGACTAAAGTTTGCTTGCACTTGCGTTATCTTAGATATAGTTTTACACATGTCTTTTGATGCGACGCTGTGGGTAATGTGGTCTGATCTTTAGCTATTATGCATTTCATGGGTTCAAACCTTTTGAAATATTTGGCTCTGAGCATCAATTAAGCTATTATGTGGCTGTATATGCTTGTTAACATGTCTTCCCCATTTCAGGAGAGAGGAAAGTCCAGGCAGCAGCATTCTCAGTCCACACTTGCACAACTTCGCAGTGGGTCTGGTAAACCTGATGCTGGGAGGATATTGAATCCGGGCAAGCTGCTGGTGCTTAAACCATCAAGGGAGAATGGTGTCTCTGCAACTGCAAAGGATCTCTTGAGTCCTAAAAATGGAGTCAAAATTCAAAGCAGCCCCACATTGCTTCCCTCTTCAACTTCTATTTCAGCAAGTCCAACATCCTCCAAAAGCCCCTCCACTAACCAGAATCTGGCAGGATCTGAACGTAAGCTAACTGCTTCATCAAAAATTTCAGAGAAGAGACCATCTTCACATGCCCAGAGTCGGAATGACTTCTTCAACCTCATAAAGCAGAAATCTTCTTCAATTACCCCTCCTACTGGCACCAGTAGTGATCGATCTGTATCACCAACTGTTTCTGAAAAATCGGATGATGTCATGACAGAAGTCATTGCAAAGTCAGAGTGCAAACAGGGCTCTTCCCTGGCCGATTCCTTTTCAGCTTTGTCAGTTGAAAATGGAAGCAGCATGGGACAAAATGTTGGTTTCAATGGATCTACAAATCTGGTCAGGACAGGAGAGCAACATTCAGTCTGTGATGCGTTAACTGATGAGGAGGTTGCTTTCTTGCGCTCACTTGGCTGGGAGGAAACTGCTGGAGAAGATGAAGGCCTCACAGAGGAGGAGATAAATGCTTTCTATGAAAAGGTACTATGTTATCTAACTGCAAATTTTCCTGTTGTTTTTGAGATTTATTCATTGACAAAGCACTGAAGGACGGTGTACTCACTCGAGAATACTACTATGCAGTTCATGAAGGAAAGCCCAGCTCTGCAGCATCAGGAGAAAATTATGTTACAGCTTCAAGCAAATAGTGTGAACTGTTTTGGTTCTTCTTCACAACGACCCAGCTCAGATGAGCCTCAGACAGAGTTATAATTCTGGAAAGCAGCTTAGCAATGTGGGAGGCCCTAAATAGATAAAACTAAAAGCTGGTTAAGATCGTGTGATGGAGTCATCTGGCATGATTATTCTTCGTAGACAGTGAAGATGCTTGTTTTTGCTAGGAGTAATAGCGGGTTAAGTCGAGCAATCTTTTGCAATTGAATGAATTTCTCAAGGGGTTAGATGGGGTACATAGAGAGAGCACATAGGAAAAGAGTTCATTTATTTTTGTTTCCATTGGGTTTTCTCCATGAAGGTACCTAACTTTTAACATATAGATTCAGGTTTATAGGCATTCCATCAAGTTTATAGATGAAAAGGGTTTGATTTTTTTTCGGCATCCTTTCTTCTCCTCATCTGCTTTTTGCATAGTTTTTTGGTTTTGTCGCCTCCGCGTTAATGTAAAGGCTTGGCACATCCTGATGCCAAGGGCCTCATCGTTCAGTCTTTTAGTTTATTGTGATCTGTGCACGGGTTGTCGTGTTTTCGTCTTGATTTTGGGTGGAACTAGGGCATAAACAAAGTAAACTGAATCAAGGTGGTCTAGAGCTTCTCTGCTTAAACTCAAGCTTGAATGAGAAATCCAAAATTCAAGCTTGAGCTTGGATTGAAGTGCTGAATAATTAGCTTGAGCACATTAAGTGTACTAACTTAATAATACTCTTTTCAATTAAACTTATATTACATTTCAATATGTACTAGGTTTACAAGCTCATTGAGTTAAGTGGGTTTAAGTTTCGGCTTGTTTTAATAAATTATTTTGACAATTTCGGTTAAAGCTCTACTCGATTGTATTAAAATAATCTCCCAGCAAATTTTGAGTCGAGCTATTTGGGGTATCACTTGCATTTCTAAATCAATTTGTTTAATTAAGATTGCTTTAGATTCCCAGTGCTCTAAAATCACATTTACCATTTAAGTTGATAAAGAAAGGTGAGTTTGTAATTATTATTGATAGCGCATACAAAATCATTACACTTAATAGATATTAATATATTTTCATAGGAGGTTATAAATATATTTTAGTGATAAGCGGTAGTAGACATTAATTTAGATATTTTTATAGGAGGTTATAAATATATTTTAGTGATAAGTGGTAGTGGAAAGCAATATTGGTAGTGGTGGAGTAATAGTGCTCATAACTAATCAAAATGATTATCATTTTCATAGGCTCTTTAGCATGTTTAGCTTGACCAAACATCTTTCTCTAGGATAACAAGTCTTGCTTTGAAATTTGTCCCTTTAATTTTGTAACAAGAGGAAATAAATGATTGTGTGTAGGAGTGTTTATGGTTCGGTTTGGTTTAGTTCAAGGGTCGAATTGAATCGAATCACATTTGAAACGATTCGGTTTAAACCTTTAATTTTAACGATTCAATTGCTTTAAATATGGTTTGGTTCGATCCGGTTTGAACCGTTTTTAAATACATTCGGTTCTAATAAATAATATTAATAGTCATTTAAGTTTCCAAGGAATGGAAAGAAAAAAAAAAAACATATTTAGATTGAAGAATGTTGTGTAAGAATCAAAGTTACTTATCATTATATTAGGTAGTGTATTAATAATTTTGGATATACATATTATTTCGTTCTAAAAGTATTTTTAAATGCAAATTTAAAGTAAGAGCTTTTACGGTCCTGTTGACGGGACCATCCAGTTAGATATCTAACCGTTAAAATTAATTTAATAATTGAAATATTAACTATTTTAATGGTTTGATTATGGTTGGATATGGTGTGAGCCATTGAATTGTTAATAGGATTAGTCTTGCTAAAATTAATAATAGGACCATAGAATTTCCTAAGTAACATATATTCTTAATAACTAACTATTTTTTTTTTACATTAATTTCATGTTTATTTATAATATTTTTTCTTTATAACGTATTTAAATTTCCATTGTGGTGCTTAAATGATTGTGCATGCTCTAAATTCAATTATATTATTTTATTTTAATTTGATGCATGTCTATAAGTTTTAGGAAGAATTTAAAATTAATGAAATAGGTAAACATATTGGAAAAGTTTTGAGATGAGCAAAAGATTGCTTATTTACTATTTTTAGATATATAGTACGTTTAACGATGAATTATGTAAAATATATAATACGAAATATATATACAACATTTATATTTATAAATAACATTAATGTGGTTAAAATGTAGTTTACATTTCATCAATTAGAACAGAATTATAATTTCTCCAAATAAATCTACATATTAAAATCCTACTTAATTCCCTTTCAAAGATGCATTCAAACACAAGAATGATATTAGAATTCAAAATTGTGATTCTAATTCAAGTCTATTCTAACACATTATATACATATGTGATATTAGATGAAATATTATATATGACCATAATATTTAATGTTTAAGAATTATAAATAAATAAAATAGCACTTTTTAAATTTTTTTAAAACGTTAAGCATTTTAGTCCGATCTCTCGAATCGAACCATAACCACTTAGACTCTTCTTAAATTGAATAAGGCTTGATATGGGCGGTGATTAAGGCCATGATAAAAAATTTATTCTCTTTTATGAATCACTGGTTGGCTCATGACCAAAATTATCAAGTGGATTTCTACAAAAACACTTCAAAACAAACTTTAAAGCACAAACTGTAGCATGAATGCAATTGTTTTCTCTATCATTCATTCTCAAACAAATTATTCTATGAAAAACATCATCCATATACCTCAAAATCATCATTCACAGATTAATCATAACATCAAATTAGGTTTTCAACCGAACCTTTAAAAGTTTTTACAAACCATCAAATTCATCAAACAAACACAATTTTCACTAAGGACATCAATTGCCCTTCTCCAAACATTTAATCATCGAGATTTCAAAAGTCTTTTAACGTAACAAAAACATTTAATATCGTCCCCAAGCAAAAAGTAAAAAACTAGGATTAATGATCCTAGGAGTCCTTCTTTCTCAATTCTTGGCTTGATCTTTTGGATTGGCTTCTATGTTGCTGGTGAGGATCCTTGAGGTCTTTTTGAGAGGAGTTTTGAAATTTGACTTAGTTGTGTCTCTAAGTTATCAATTGTAGCCTAATGGTTTCTCAATGTAGTATCAATGGTCTACTGTCTAGCCTAGATGCTTTAATGAATCAAGGAATCAACTCCTCCAAAGAACTCTTATCAGCCTGGGGGACACTTGACCCTTGACCCTACTGTTTCTAAAAGTTGGGTAGGTTAGAGCCAGATTACTGGAATTTTTTGTTACTCCATTTAAAATTTAGATGGTTTCTCCGACCAGGGTTATATGTGTTGCTGTATGGGTCATTCTTTTATCCATTAAAATTGTTCATACACTCCACATTCTTAGAAGTCATAGCCTCAACATTTTGTCCAAAACTGCCATCTAACATATTCACTTGGCCAATACCTAAGGTCATCTTGTCCTCCTTCCTACTCAAGGATTCTATCTTGGAGGTCAAGTTGGTTACCACATCAAGCTCAAAAACTCCTCCAGTCCTCTCTTTCTTAGCTCTCACGGACGACCATTGGTAGTGGTTATTAGCCATATCCTCAAAAAGGTTCAAACATTCCTTAAGGGATTTGTTATTATACCTCCCTCTTGCTGCTACATCAATAAGCTATCTAGTGCTATAATTCAGCCCATTATAAAAAGTTTAGGCCTAGGTCCATGTAGGAAGTCATGATGCGGGCACCTACCTAGCAACTCCTTCCACCTCTCAAAAGCTTCATAGAGAGTCTCGCATTCCAATTGGTAGAAAAGAAGCGATGTTTGCTCTTGGCTTTGTAGTTCTAGAGGATGGGAAATATTTTCTCATATAATTTTTTGTCATTTGTTGCCAAATAGTTATAAACTATCTAGACAGACTATTGAGCCATTTCTTACCATTACCCCTCAAGGAAGAAGGAAACAATCTCAATTTAATAGCATCATCAGAGGCTCTTACTTATCTTAAATGTGTCACAAATTTCTAAAAACTACTTGAGGTGAGTGTTTAGGTTATCGTCCTATAATCCATCAAATGTCATATACTACTGGACCATCTAGATCACATTTGGCTTAATCTCAAAGTTGTTCGCAACCACTCTAGGCCTTGCTATACTAGTGTTGGCTCCATCCAGGTTAGGGTTATAGAAATCTAGCATTGTTCTAGTTCATTTCTATTAACCATTTAAAATTTGTGTTCCAAACTAGCCACTCGTCTTGATATTCTTCCTATTTGTTAGGGCTCTAGAGTAAAAGGAAATAAGGTGTGAGATTGACTCCTAGCGATAATTCTACATTTTTATTATGAAAGAATTAATCAAGCTATAACATTCCTATTTTACAACAGAACAAAACAATAACTATATTACAATAAAACTAAATAAAAAATAGCAATATATATATACAAAATAAGAATTAAAGAATAAAAAAATAAAATACTTAAAGAATTATGCAAAAAATAAAATGAATAGAACTGTATTAAAGAATTATAAAAAGAAAAGACTATGCAAGCATATTTACAAACAGAAAAGCATGTACAACAAGAAACTATAAATAGAATAGGATATATGCAAAAATATTTACATATGTATAGAAAAACAAAAAGAATATTTAAATAAACAAAAACAAAAAGAAAGGTTAGTATTATAAACATAAATATTTACATCAAGAAAAATAAAACAATGTTTACAAAAAAAAAAAAAAGAAAAAGAAATACGTACAGGAAAAAATAAAACAAATAGAAAGCCAAAAATTATTTACACTATTCACAAGGTTAGCGACTAGTCACCAGAAATGCTTGTGCGTGTGGATCATGTTACAAAACATGAAGTTGACGCATTTTAAAAATTTATCTTTGGCATCTACCTTACTCTTTTATCATCTATTATCTCTCCCAAGAAAATTTAGCAAATCATAACAAAACACAAGCTAAATTAAGGTTAATGCATATATACATATTTTCAGGGTGAAATTAAGGATAAGTTTGTCAAATGCAAGAAGAGACTAAGGATTCGCTTCACCAGTTTCTTATCATGTGATATCTCAATAAACTCAAAGAGTCTTTTACTGGTGTATTTGCACCATCAGAATTGCGGAAGTAAGTTAAAGCCTCTCTTAAGGTCAGAAACTCTAGATCTAGATCAAACTATTGGAATTTATTCACAAGTTATCAAAACCTAGATTTGCATAAAGTTTAAGAATCCTTTGTTTAAAAACCCATTTTGGAAATTTGAAAACAAGTGATAGAAAGTTTCACCATCCCTCTCTCAAGGTTATTATGAACAACTTTATTAGTAGCCTAGATCTATTCGAAAGAATGATCTTTCGATCTATTCGGTTGAAATCAGACATAGATCTAAAATGTGCACTATGCGTTTAGATCTATAAAATCAATTTCGAGCTATTAAATACAAATATCCAGTCAATATTTAATTGAAAAGTGCATTTGAAATCACATGAACCAGGATTTAGATTCACAAACCTCAAGTTTAGGAGATTATTTCTTCATAGATTTGAACATTAAGCATAGATTAAGAAGAAATAATATGGAATTAAAGATGAATATTACAAATTAAGCTCAAAATCTTGTAAATACAAACAATGGGTTAAAATGATTTAACCTAGAAAACTTCGAGATGCCTTAGCAAGAAGAAACAGTTCTTTTGCTAGAGATTTTTCTCTCTACTCTATGTTAGAAATATTTTACATATGGTACTCTTCTTTATGGGGTGTCTATACACGTTTATTTATAGGCTGCAAGCATAGGAAATCATGAAGATTTTATTTGCTGACGTAGCAGATTTTTCATAATAGAACTTGTCCTTATTCTCACGTATGTGTTGCTGAGCCAGCTCATTAATGACAACTAGACAGGGTCACTTTTCGTAGGTTAAATCCAAGGCTCGATGTTTGCTGCGGTCTAAGTTGTACTCTTTTCTTCAGAGCTCAAGTTTTTGCTTAGTTTCAATCACGGGTTGCATTAGAGCTTGACTTATGGCGCGATTAAAGCTGTAACATGAAGTCCAGGGCTCAATCACCTCAGTGCAAATCGAGGATCATGCTGAAGGCTCAATTTAAGGTGCAATTGGGAACTTTGCCTTGTTTTGCTTTAGAATTTTCGCCCTTGACAGTTATTTCTAAAAGCCTTAATAGAAATTTGTCTTTGAGTTTTGTTGTTGTTTTGCTCTAACTCTGATCCAAAACAATTTATTTCTTCTTTTTTGATCTTAGGAGCTAAAAAACAATATTTAAACAATAAAAGCACAAAATTCATAGGAATTTATCAAAATTGGATCAAATCAAGCCTAAATTCCTATGAATGGAATATAATATAATAGACTCATCAATTTTCCTAGATGGAGGCTAATTTTCCTTAACTTTCTCTAGCTCCCATATCAACTAGCTTATAACATACTAAGTTACCCAGGTTAAATTCCTTATGTTTGACCTTTCTATGGTAACATCACGCAGGTTAGCCATGAGTTTTTGTTCAACTTTATCAAAAAGTTCCTCTATGGTGTCAAGGTTGGCCTATAATCTGACCTCATTCATTGTTGACTAGAATTCTTAATCCTTCAAGGTAAGGAGTTTTAGTTCAATGGGGTGGACAACTTTCGTGCCAAAGGCCAATCTATAGGGAGTTTCTCCTATGGATGTCTTATGTGTGGTCTTATACCCCACAATACATTGGGTAATAGTTCCACCTATCCTACATTGTCTTGGTCAACCATCTTCTTGAGACTTTTGGAAATGGTGAGGTTGACCACCTCAACTTGTCCATTGGTTTATGGATGAGAGATAAAGGTATACCGTATTTCAATGTAGTGATGTTGACAGAATTCTTTGAATTGGTCGTTGTCAAAATAAGTCCCACTATTAGTGATTAAAATTGTGGCATACCAAACCTACACAAGAAGTGGTTAGTCATGCAAGATTTTGTGGATCATTATGTGATATTGGGAACCGCTTGCTCTTCTACCCATTTGGTGAAATAATCAATTGCTATAATGATGAACTTTTTCTTTTGGAAGTTTTGAGGAAAGATCTGAGTATTTCTATTCTCCACTGTGTATATGGATATGGGCTGGCAAGATTCTGAAGGTAGTTGTTCGATGGCTAATAAGGTTTAGCATTGGGGACATCTCTTAGTCAGCTCGGTTGTGCTTTTCTTCATAGTTGGCCAATAGTAGTTGGGACAAAGGACTTCTACGTATAGTGTTTGGCTAATCACTTGGCTATTGCATTCCCTAAAGTGTAATTCTTCTGGAGTAAGAATAGCTTCTTTTGGTCGGAGGCATTAGAGAAGGTGTAGGCTATGACCTCTTTTGTATAGGACACCATTTATAAGTGTAAAATTGGTTGTTTGATACATGAGCTTTTTTGCCACCCTTTTGTTGATCAGGAGGGTAACATCTTGTAGGTACTCCCTTGTAGGGTCCATGCAACATGGTTGTGTGGAACCTCCCTTAATCTTGAGAACCTTCTAGTGTTGTCTATCAATTGTGCACTGGGAGGTATTAAATATCCCTTCTTCCCTTGGCACGAGGTTCAGGAGACCTATTGCAGCGAACCTGGAGAGCCTATCAGCTTCCACTTTTTCTACTTGAGGGATTTTGTGAATGCCTTAGCTAGAGAAATTTACAACTAGTAGCTGGAAGACTTCTTGGTATTTCATGGTGGTATCTCATTTGGTTTCGTATCCTCCTATGATTTTTAGATAGTAAGTGATAAAATCATATTTTATACACTTTCTATTTCTCAATTGGTGTTAAATCTGTGCTTATGAATCGATACTTTGATGTGTTTAATGTGTTAATTCAGGTCAATGGAGACTCAGATTGATAAATTTTGTAAGCTAAAGGAGTTTTGAGTAAAGTTTGGTCTAAAATAGAGCAACATCGGCCCTTAGGGATGCAAATGCCGGTGTTGAGGAAGTATGCTTGATCACAAAAGCAAAATTCCTAACACTGCCACTTACACTACCCATATACGAAAAATGATCTATTGGCTTTTGTAATGTAAATGTACGTCGACATTCCAGGATTTTACGTTGCTGGCGTTATGCCGGTGTTTGATGATCATAGATTCAAATTTCTTAACGTTGTCTTCAAACTGGTGGTGTATAAATGAAGAAAACCCTACACTGCTTCCTATGCCGCCGGTGTATAAGAAATAACTGTCGGTGTATGTTTAGCAGTTGGAAGTTTTTCATATGTTGTCTTTTTATTGAAAGACACTGTTTTAAGAAAGAACACATGAAAAACAAGAAAGTTTGAGAGTATGAAGAGCAATTGCTAGATATTGTCTTGTAATGTTAGAGATTTGCTTATGATTCATTGTGTAATGATTGAGACACCATGTACTCATCTTCATACGGATTAAATTTGCAATCGAAGACATTTTCTTTTGGTGAATTCTAATCCTGTCCTTGTTATCAATAATTCCTTTGGTTGAATTTTATGTTGATAATGTTTTCAGTTGCAAGTTATAATTGTTATTTGATTTAATGTATATGATGTGCTGAATTTGCTTTGTAGGAACTTGATGAAATCCAAAAATTGCTAAGAGGATGGTTGAAATTATGTTATATGAATGTTAGAACTTGGAAAATTCATGTTAAGGTCCTATTATGAATCAAATATAAGAAGGAATGAGATTCATAAGAATTTTGATAACTCGGAAGAGAAATCGAGATTCAATGGAATTCATGAATTGAGATTTAAGAACAAGTTGCGGAAGCTGAGTGATTTGATCTGATTTAGAAACTATCATAATGATTAATTCAATGTTTATAAGTTAATTTCTCGCTAAGGGATTAGGGGAACTTGATTTATGACATTAGGCAATTAAAGAATTGAAAGATTCTTAATTGTATTATCGAGTCCACTTGTAATTTGAGTAGTAGAAGCTATCAGGTCGTTTTGAGGTTGAAAAGATTTTAAAACTTCGATTTAGGGTTTAGATCTTGATAGTTTCACTTGAACATCCACGAGTCTAATAGTTTATTTAACATGATTTTAGCTTGATTAGTAAAATTGGGATTGAATCTGTGTTCCCATTTTGAATAATTACACATCTCTTTTTAAGCAATCTCTCATTAGTTTAGATACAAGTAGAATTTAGATATTTTTAGAATACTTTAGATAATTATCTTCAAAATTAATTGCCTAAATGTTAGTGAGAGCTAATACCAATTTAGTACTTAATTATTCCTCATGGGAATGATATTCATCTCATCAGTATATTACTTGATTTGATCCAGTTCACTTGTTGGTGAGTTCGCTTTGACTTTTATCTAAACATTTTCAGCAAATCAAATTTTTGGGGCCGCCGCTGGGGAATCAATTAATATTAAACTATCTTTGGTCCTATTAGTAGTTTAGGTACATTTTATGGTTTTGTGTGTTTTCTATTCTCTTTTCAAGTTATATGCAAAGGAGTAGAAGTTAGGAACTTCTATCCACTGATCTTGAGATAGAACACACTTTACATTTGTTGAGAAGAGGAAATAGGAGAAGAGAGCAAGATCGGCAAGTAGAAGGAATGGCAAAAGGTGACAATCATCACAATCAGATTCAAGCTCCTACCAGAGCACTTAGGGATTACACAGTACCTACTGTGTCGGGTTTTCCAATTAGAAGACCAGCTATACAGGCCAACAACTTTGAGATCAAACCTGGACTTATACAGATGGTTGGAGCACATCAGTTTGGAGGATACCTAATGAGACTTAAGATGATCACATTGCAAAGTTTCTTTAGTACTATGACACCATTAAGATGAATGGTGTTATGATGATGCTATAAGATTACAGCTTTTTCCCTTTTCTCTTAGGCATAAAGCATTGGCCTGGTTTAATTCATTGCCACAAGAGTCGATCATCAATTGGGCTGATTTATCAAACAAGGTTTTAAAGAGATTTTTCCCACCTGTTAGGATAACAAGGTTGAGGAATGAGATAACAAATTTCATCAAATTCCATGGTGAATCCTTGTATGAGGCATGGGGAAGATACAAGGAGGCAATCAAAAAGTGTCCACATCATGGATTGCCTGACAATCTCTTATTGAGATTTTTTATCTAAGTTGGATGAGACATTGAGATCCTTGGTAGATGCTGCTTCAGGAGGTGCACCAATGGGTAATAGTTATGATGAAGCAAGTTCTTTAATTGAGGAAATGGCATCTAGTGCACACAATTGGAGTTGTGAAAGAACAAAGTTGAAAGTAGCAGCCGTTCAAGATAATGAAGTGATGTCTCAGTTGACATCCCAAATCTTAGCACTTACAAATTAGGTAAGTAAACTGACCACTATGCTTCTCTTCCTCCTGATTAGGTTATTTGTTGTGAGATTTGTTTAGGTCCACATTCATTTAATGAATGTCCACATAGTAACTCACCAACATCACTAAGTGGGGAGCAACTGAATTATGTAGGGAACTTTCAAAGGGGTAATCTAAGACCTTATTCTGACACTTATAATCTAGGATGGGCAAATCATCCAAATTTCTCTTGGAGGAATGAGAACAATGTTTTTAAGTCGCCACCTGGATTTCAAAGGCAATGTCCTGTAAGGAATGCTCTACTACAATCTCAATAATAGTATAATCAACCTTCAATGGAAGATCTCATGAGGAATTTCATGCAAAAGATTGATACGTTGATTAATAATTAGCAAGCTACCATTAGAGACCTTTAGAGGCAGATCAGTCAGATATCTCAGCAAATTAGCAATAGGCCATTAGGGTCTTTACTTAACAAGACTGAGGAGAATCCAAAGAGTGTGAATGCCATCATTTTAAGGAATGGAAAGGAGGTTGAAACTGTTGATAAGAAAGTTGAGAAGAAAGAGGAGATTCAATTGAAAGATAAAGGGAAAAGGAAACTAGAGGAACCAATTTAGAAATCGCAGGATGTGAAACCTTATGTTCCTCCTGTTCTCTTTCCAGGAAAATTGAAACAACAAAAGTTGGATGAACAGTTTGCAAATTCCTGGATGTTTTCAAGAATCTTTAGATCAACATTCCTTTCTTGGAAGTAATTCAATAGATGCCTTCTTATGCAAAGTTCATAAAGGAATTGTTTGCTAAGAAGAGGAGCATTGATGGAAGTGAACTAGTTGTTCTTACAAGAGAGTGTTCCATGATTCTTTAGAAGAATTTATCTAACCTGCCTACAAAACAAAGAGATCAGGGGAGTTTTACTATTCTTGCACTATAGGAAATGTCCATTTTAATAAAGATCTAATAGATTCTGGTGCAAGTATAAATTTAATACTTTATTCTATTTTCAGGAAACTGAGACTTGGAGAATGCAAGGAAACTCACGTTACCTTGCAACTGGAAGATAGGAGTGTTAAATACCTAAGGGGTATTGTGGAGAATGTCCCTGTAAAGGTTGACAAGTTCATATTTCCACTACACTTCATAGTCTTGGAAATGGATGAAGATAGAGAGGTGCCCATGTTCTTGGCAGATCGTTCCTTACACATGTAAAGCTTTAATAGATGTGGAACAAGGTAAGCTCACTTTGAGGTTAATTGATGAATAGGTTACTTTTAATGTTTATGATGCTATGAAGAAATTTGACGATAGTAGAACGTGTTTTACTATTGATATAATTAATGAACTTATTTTGGAGTCTGTAGAAGAAGATGCAAGTGTAGATACAATGGAATCAATGTTGAGAGAGCATGATGATTGAAGTGATTATGAGGAAGAGGAAGAAAGAGTGGAGGAAGTGTCTGAAATTAGAGCCAAATTTTATGAAGAGCTGGGCACTAGTGAGAAGAAGCTAGTTCCATCCTTGACACAATCTCCAGCTTTAGAGTTGAAACAATTGCTAGATCATTTGAAGTATGCTTGTCATGGAACTAACGAAACTTTGCCAATTATTATGTCATCTCATTTGATAGGTGAACAGGAGCAAAAACTTTTGGAAGTTCTAAGCATAAGGAAGCAATTAAATGGACCATTGCTGATATCAAAGGAATTGGTCCTTTGATTTGCACTCGTAAGATTTTGATGGAGGCTGAATGCAAACCTACAGTTCAACCATAGAGAAGACTTAACCCGAATCTTAAAGAGTAGTGAAGAAAGAGGTACTCAAACTATTGTATGCAGGTATTATCTATCTTATCTCTAATGGTAAGTGGGTAAGTCCCATGCCTATTATGCCTATGAAAGGAGGTATGATTGTAGTTAGGAATGAATCAAATGAGTTAATCCCTACATGTACTATGACTGGGTGGAGAGTCTGTATAGATTATAGAAAGTTGAATGATGCTACCAGGAAAGACCATTTCCCTCTCCTTTTCATTGATCAAATGGTTGAGAAACTCGTAGGGCATGAATATTATTCTTTTCTCGATGGTTATTCTAGTTACAATCAAATTCCTATTGCACCAGCTAACCAAGAAAAAACCACTTTTACTTGTCCTTAAATACTTATGCCTTTAGGAGAATATCCTTTGGTCTTTGCAATGCACCTGCTACTTTTTAGAGGTGCATGATGGTTTTTTTTTTTTTTTTTTTACATGCTTGAAAATTTTATTGAAATAGTCATGGATGGATTTTCTATTTTTGGGAAGTCATTTGATGTATGTATGGTTAATTTAACCTGTGTTTTAAAAAGATGCAAAGAGACCAATTTGATTCTTAATTGGGAGAAATGCCATTTCATGGTCAGAGAGGGAATAGTCTTAGGTCACAAAGTAGAAGTCATAGAGAAGTTGCCACCACCCACAACTATAAAAGGAGTCAAAAGTTTCTAAGGGCATGCTAGCTTCTATAGAAGATTTATAAACCTTCTCTAAGATTTCTAGACCCCTATGTAATTTGTTGGGAAAAGATGTTGAATTTGTTTTTTATGACAAGTGTTTGCAGGCATTTAATGTGATAAAGGAGAAGCATAGTTCTACATTGGTGATCATAGCACTTGACTGGGAGTTGCCATTTGAGTTAATATGTGATGCCAATAACTATGTTGTGGGAGCAGTACTTGGACAAAGAAGAGGTAAGTTCTTTCATGTCATATACTATGCCGGTTGTAAGTCCCTAGATTTTTTGGTACATATAGTAAACCCTAAGAACCGGAAGTCAAATCGAAACCCTAAAGTCAACCTAACTCTATGTTAAGTCTAGTGAATCTAGATTCGACAATTCCGCGTTCTTAAGCCCTAAACGACAGAATTAATATAATTATGGATAATAGTTCGTGATAATATAGGAAAGCTTAAAAATATAATATTCGTTAATTTTCAGTGTGTTTCGGATTTGAATGGGATCAGTTTTCGAAAACCTTGCCCTGATACACCAGAAAGTGAAAATATTTTGATAATACCATTAGACTCATAAAAATATAAGGTTTTCAAAAATATCAGTTTTAGAATTTTTTTGTAACTAAAAATATAAGATATAGGTCATTTACGTGTATTTTCTTTATTACCGGTATTTTAATTGTCTAGTCTACTATTCATTACTATTCACTATTTCTATTTTTTCTTACATCCTATTCTTACACTCTACCATATCTATTCCTTACAAATTACTTTCCCCCATACAACTTTATTTACGTCACACTTTACACATTATTACTTTTTATTACAAAATAACAAAAATTAATCAATTTCTCCCCTCTCTTTAATCAAAACCGGTGGCCCCTATTCCTCCCTCTATCTCATTTATTTTTTTTATATTTTATTTTATTACATCTAATTTCTACTCAAAAACTCTATAAATACCCCCTCCCTCCTTTATTCTTTTCCTACTTTCTTACCATAACAAAACTCTTGCAAAATCACTTCTCAAATCCTCTTCTACAATTTTCCTCTCAAAACTCTCTTTCTTTCCATCTCCATAAACCATCCATTTCTCTTTAAGAGAATTTCTAAACACATCATCACTTACCTTAAGTAAAAGTTCTAAACCATATTCTTATTCATGTCATGCAACATTACATAACCATAGTGCACGATTCCTAAGACGATAGTGTTAAAGAAGCAATAATATGTTCATGTTTTGTTCTTATTCATGAATAAATTTCTTTATGGTATTATTGTTATTATGTTGTTATTATTGTTGTTATTATTATTTTCTCTAATCTAACTTCTATATGTTATTATATATATTTTCTAGATCCTAAGTGCTCACTAACCTAACATCTTATTATTATTGCTCTTATTATGATGCTTTTTCTTTTCTTTCTTTTTCTTTTTTCTTTTGGGAATAGTCTATTTTTAGTCCCGCGAAGCCTTGATGAAGCTAAGGCGCCCAATACTTGACCGAGATACTTTGATGAAGCTGACGTTCCCAATACTTGACCTTAGTATTATGCTCATATTGATTCTTATATATATCTTATCTTATTATGTGATATTGTTATATTTCTCGTAACTACATATTCTCATTCATGCATGAACATTTTGATATTGTCTCAACAAAAGTAAAAAGAGTTTTCTTCAAAAGAATAAAAATAGGAACTCCCTTTAAAAATAAATTTTTGCCACTTGAGAAATTATTTTTCCATAAAAACTTAAATTTTATCTTAACAAATCCTTTCAAAAATTTAGATAAGTTCATCGAAAATTTTTAGTAATAATAGTACATGGGATTTTAGGAAAAAATACATGAAGTAAAGTTTCACATACACTCTTTTCAAACCCATGAAATAAGAAAGTTTATTTAAAACTTAATATTGCTAATTCTTTGTTTAACAAAAAGGTTTTTCTTAAACTTATTTAAAAAGTTTTCATCAATACTCTAAAATGCTAAGGTCTAAACTTGTTTTACAAAACCATCAAAGGATAATATTTTAAAGTCTTACTTAGGAAATAAAATTAGTAAATAACTTAGAAGATCATTATTATTATTTATTTCAAATGGAACTAACTTTAGGAAAAATTAAGAACATATAAACATGACTACTTTAAGGAAATTTAGTCATTACCAAGAAATACTTAGAAAAACTACATTTTTCAATCACTAGAAATGAAGTTGTAAGAATCTTAAAAAGACTAAAATTATTTTAGAAAATTAAATTATACTTAAAGGTTAAGAAATGAAGTTTAAAAAAGGAAACCCTCACTTATAATTCAAGAAATTTTTCCAATAAACTAAAGTGAGTTTTTCAAGTCTTAGTTTTTTTTCCAACTTTTAAGACACATTGTTTTACAAAAAATCATTGTCGAGACAACACCACTAAATTCATGCATACAATATGAGTATATATATACTCGAAGGATTTTTCAACTATACAAATATCTATATTTTTGTACAAGAATTTTTTGATGGAGAAAAGTTTGAAAAATTGTTTTGAAAGCTGGGATTTTTGTAACAGTTCTATACCTCACCGTTTCAAAACCTAAATGGCATTTTATGATGAAAATAACCTTAGATATAGATAGATATTTTCGAGTAGGTAGAAAACGATATATAATATGAGAAATTTCGAGTTAAAATGAGCAAGTTATGACCATTTTAAGTTGAAATTTCTTATCATCTGAATTTTGACAAAAATGATAAAATAGAATTGATAGTTTAAGATAGACCTTGGATGAAATCTCATTTTGGGTATTTCCTTTGTTTAAGTGATAAGGACCAAGATTTTCTCTTTCCCGATGATTACTTCGATGATAGAAGATCGCCATGGCCGAGTGAGTCTTCATTTACGTTTATGTATTCATGCATGTACTTGTAGAATAGAGCACTGGATGTTAGAAAAAGATAAAAATTGATATGCATGAGGTTTATCATGAGAGTTATGTTTATGATTTGCTATGTGTGATCAATGAACGATAAGTATATCGGAGTCTAATCTGCTGATTATTATAATTGCCTCTATGTATATTGTTATGTGTGCAAATATTGATTGATCACCTTAAATGAATTAATGTCGGATCGGAAATCCCTTAAAAGATAAATTGTTCATGCATATCACTTAGAATATCATCTTCATATTTTGCTACTACTCCTTAACGTGGGACCGAAAAGGTAAGTTGCATAGCTACATCTTGAGGAATTAAGACGTTCAGGAAGTATGGTCTCTTAGTGTAGCCGAGCCGGATCAATCGCTTTGGGTAAGGAAAGCCTGGGGACTAATAGTATGGTTCGTTCGAAACTAAAGACGTGCGACAAATTTCAAGGAGGTTGTTGGTGACCCATTCAAAGCATTCCTTAACCCACAATGGAGGGATAAATCCATTCTACATACGAAACCGGATAGTCGTATGTATTGTTTGCTCATATGGTTTTTGCACTTCATATGCTTACTTAATGGACTTGTATGATTGTCTTGTTAATGAGTACTTTTGTGTAAGGATTATCTCACTAAGATAGTTATTCTTATTCCCCAATAGATTTTTGATGTTGCAAGATCGTTGTTTTTGATCTCGAGACCACTATGCCCGTTCGGGTGGTCCAGGTAGAAACTATGCTTTTTAGGAAGCTTTTGGAGGAATTCTAATTGGAGACTTAGATTAGGTCTCTTCTAAAATCTTCTAGTTTTAGTTATTTGTCTAGTAAGACTTTGTTATTATGGAGACTTATCATGGGAATACCCCATAGAAGTTGTAGAACTTTAATTTTGATAAATTATATTAAGTATTATTTTGTATGTTTAGCTACCATTATCTTAAAATGCATAACTCCACCAGACTTCCTTTGTTGTGAATGTATGCCTTGTATCAATATGAAAACTTCCGAGTAACTGAGACAATCATTCTTAAGTTTTAATGTTGTGTATGGTAGACTGTCACGTTTAGGGTACCGTTAGGGCGTGACACCAGTAGAACTCTTAATGAGGCTCAAAGAAACTATACCATAACTAAAAAGGAACTCTTAGCTATTATATTTGCATATTGTAAACCCCCGAATTTTTTTAGAATGGTTTTGGAATACCGAATCGAAACTCTAAAGTCGACCCAAGTTGAAACGAACCTTAAGCAATTTCGATCACATGATTTCATAAGAGAAGATCCATTAATCTTTCGACACAAAATTCGAGCATGAGAAAGTCCATCCAGTCGATCCCTGAGGTAAACCCCTCAATTTCTAGGGTAAAGTTGGATTAAACCATAACCTTAGTCAAACCGGAGTTACAAAAGTCAATAAAGATCAAGACAATCAAACAGTTTCAACTCCGGCAATCCCGTGCTCTCAAACCCTAAAAAACGAAATGGAGTTAATAGCTTATAATAGTTGTAATAATATAGGGAAGTATAAAAATAAATTCGTGAATTTTAAGTGTCCTTTGGAATCAAATGGGATTAGTTTTCAAAAAGCATGTCTCGAAGCTCGGAATAGTAAAAATATCCCATAACACCAAATGACGTAATTATACAAGGATTTCAAAAATATCAGTTTTAGAATTTTTTGGTAACTAAAAATATTAGATATAGCTTGTTTACACGTATTTTTATTACTACTGGTATTTTATATGTCTAGTCTACTATTCAAAGTACTATTCCTACTATTCATTACTATTGTACTATCTTTACTTTTTCTTACACCTATTTCTTACTACCTACATACCTATTTTCTTACACTTTTACATTTTCAATACATCTTATATAAAATCACATCTTACATATTAATCATTTTCTTACAAAATACAAACAAAATCAACTCACTCTCTCTCTTTTCCCTCATGGCCAGCGCAACTTTCTTCTCTCCCTCTCAATTATTTTTCTTTTTTAATTTATTTTATTACATCAAAATTTCACTTCAAAATTCTATAAATACCCCCTTCCCCTTCATTCTTTCACACATCCACTTCACATAACAAAACTCTACCAAAATTCTCTCTCAAAACCTCTCTCCAACCATTCCCTCTCAAAACACTCTTTACTAATTTCTACTCTTCAAGAAAAAGTAACAAAAACACTCTATCCATTCATCTCTTTTCAAATCCTCCATCAAACCTTAGGTAAAATCCTACCTATATTTTTATCACATTCATACAACTTAGATGAACTTAGTGTATTTTCTTAGACTCATGAGAGTTAAAGAAACAACAATACGTTCATGTTTTGTTTTTGTTCATGTTCATATTCATATTTTACATTATTATTATGTTGTTGTTATTATTGTTATTATTATTTTTGCTATAATCTAACTTATATATAGTTTTATGTATATATATATATTTCTTTAGAGCATATAAACTCACTTGTTATTTATTAATTTTCATGCTTTGAAATTTATTTATTTAATTCATGCAATTTATTAAGACTAGTCTTTTAGTCTTAGACTTGTCCATATCAAGTGAAAACGATTTTTCTTTTCTTTTGGGACTAGTCTATTCTTAGTCCCGAGTTGTCTTGATAAAGCTAAGGCTCCCAATACATGATCGGGATACCTTTATGAAGCTAAGGTTCCCAATGCTTGACCATATTATTATTATGTTTATTTGCTTATGAATATTCTTTCTACCTTATCTATTATTCTTACTTTTTCATTGCTACATAATCATATTCATGCATGATTAGAATGTTGTTGTCTTAAAAGAAAATAAAAATGGGTTCTTTCTTAAACAAGGAAAAGCGAACTAGATTTCTCAACAAAGGAATTCTCAACAAGAAGTCTAAATATTATTTTTAATAAATTCTTTTCAAAAGCTTAGACAAATTGATCATAAGTTTTAAAGTATTAGTGCCCAATATTTCTTCAAATAAAAAGGAACTCATTTGTTTTATAAATCAAAACTAAATACTCCATAAAGATAGAATTTTTAGCATTGAACTTAAGATTTTAACTCAACCATATCTTTTATAAAACTTAAATAGGTTTACTATAGAGTTCGAAAATCACATACTAAGAAAGTTCTTCAAAACTTAAATTTTATATGTTATTATTCTCTTTTCAAAAATTAAAATGAAATTTTGCTAAGATCTAATATTGACAAATCTTTATTAAGAAAGCTTTTCTTATAAACTTGTCTAAAAAAGAATTATTCTACCACTTCACAAATATTAAGAATAAAACAAGTTTTTCAAATCAAGGTAAAATCAACTCACTATTTTAGAAACCAACTTAGAAAAAAAAAATTTGCCAGCAAGTAAAATTTAAAGGTAAAATTATTTTCTAATAAGAGAGAGGATATAAAAATGAGAGAAAACATACATTTAACACCACTTCAAATATTTGACCACAAAAACTTAAGAAATATTTTGAAAAGCTTATTTTTCAATCACTAAAAATAAAGTTAGTAAATAACTTAAAGAACCAAATTTTTAGAAATTAATTTACTTTTGAAAAGATAGGAAATGGAATTATAATAGGAAAACACTCACTCATAACAACTCAAATATATTTTAGTTTTCCTTCTAACAATTCAAAAAGGATAATTTTTAAAAGTTTTATCTTTTAAAACCCTCAAAGACAAATTGTTTATGAAATATCAATATTAAGACTGCCACGCCTCGAAAGATACCGTAAACATGGTAGTCCGCCGTACGCAATACTAAGCCTAGGAATGACTACCTTAGTCACGCAAAGGCTTCCATATCATGTACAAGGCGTACATCACAACCAAGGAGACACATCGGAGTAGCGCAATTTATATTGATAATAAATAAGTAACAAGGCAAAGAGAATACTTATCATAAAACATACATATTACATTCAATTCTTAGGGGCATATCCCTCTTCAAATAAATATACATCACTAATCATATAGGTCATTACTTATAAAGAACCTTACGACATTACTTCATCTTATGATCCCATTTCCTTCATAGAAGCTTAATCATCCTTCCATGACTTCCTTAATGTCATGATCCTCAATTTAAGCCACGGGTATACCTATTTCAACAAAATCTATAGGGTATAAGCTACAACTAGCTTAGTGAGATATTCCTTTTCATTCGCACCATATTTTCAAACAGGTTTATTTATATTAACAACATATGCTATGTATACAATGTAATAATCACATGATTACGTAAATATATATAGTGATCCGGAAATCATATATAGAACGGATTTACCCTTCCGTATCAAAGGTTAGGGAATTGGGTTGAAGGTCCTCGACCTTCTACTGCTAGTCCCAGGTCCTCACCGACAGCGTTCAGTTGAGTCGCTTTCCCTGAGTGATTTGGATTCTCCAGGAAAAACATGGCCCGTGGCACCGCACGATCATAACTAATCCAACTCTACGCGTAGGAGTAGCAGCCTTTCGAAAAAGATGTGACTTGATGGATGTTATGCGTGAGCGTTTTATTTTTCTTAAGCCAAACCTTATTAAGGTTTATTAGGGGTGATCAATCAATTTAGCAAACAATAAACAATCATACAAGTAAGTAAACAAAATTATTTAAACAAGCATATCGAAATTGCGATATTCTTAATTCTTGTTTCACACATAAACATAGAATCACATATATACACATAATCCTGAATCCCCAAATATATCCATTGTTATCTTTTCTTAGTATATTAATGCTACTACTTTACAAGTACAAGCAAAATAACGAAATTAGGAGAAATAACTCACTCGTCCATTTTACGATCTTCTTAGTCGTAGTAATCCTCGGGTAGGGTAGTCTTGTATCTTTCATCACCTAGACAAAAAAAATACCGAGATAAGTCTTTCATGAAATTTTTATTTTTGGAGATTCTAATCTTTTCTTAAAATCGTGGTAAAATCGTATAAGAGGAAATTCCAACTTAAAATGGCCATAACTTGCTCATTTTAACTCGGAATTTCGATATATTCCGTTTTCTACCTATTCGAAAAGATGTATCCATTTCTAAGGTTATATTTGTCATATAAGGTCATTTAGGTTCCGAAAACGTCAGGTATAGATTTAAAATAAATTATTTCTAAACTTTTGCAAATCCATTTCTAACTCAACTTCATTCAAAAATCCTTTAGTAAACATATATATATATATATATATAATTGATAAATCCTTTGAGTATATAGATAAGCTCACTTTATATGCAAAAAGCCTAATGGTAATGTCTCAACAATTTATGTCATAAAACAATTCATTTAAACTTTAACTTTGAAAATTTCTTTTCAAGTATTTAAAGAAACTTTATATTTTCCTAAGTTGTTATAAATAAGTATATTCTTATTTTATCTTATTCTTTTCCAAGGACAACTAAATTTTCTTTCAACCTTAGTTTTTCATAAGTTTTACTTTAAAAATCAAATTTATCAAAAGTATATTAAGTTGTTGAAAATCTTTTCATAATTTTGTATTTAGGATGGTTTTAGAAAATGAGTCTTGTCTTCTTATGTTCATTTCCAAAATATAAGCTTTTCTTTCGAAACTTGTTCTTTCAAAAGAATTATCTCTATTGATAAAATCCATTATTATATTCTTTTGAAAATGAGTTCCTTTTTTTTAGAAATTTGAAAATCATTATTTTTCCTACGTGGGTTTGTAATTTTATTGGTTGAATTCATCTTAACTTTTAAAAACTAGTTTGTTTCTTAGTTTTGTTATGGAGTTAAAAAAGTTTATTCTTAAGCTTTTTGTGAAAGCTTTGAAAACTAACAAATTATTTTACTAAAACTTAAGTTAACATAATATAATGAAAATATCTATTTCTTAAGTTTCCTTGGTAAAAATATCTTCGTTATTTAAGGAAACGTTTGAGAAAAACTCTATTTATGTGTTGTTGATAATAACTCATTATTTTGTGACAAGTCACTAATGAAAAATTTAGTTTTAAGTTCCTTTAATAGAATTCTATTTTCAAATTAGTTGAGACATTAACATTATGTCGATGCAAGTATTTGAGCATGTAAAAGAATAAGAACATAAAAATACTTAGAAATAAGCAAGAAAATAAATATCAAGCATTAGGAACCTTAGCTTCATTAAGGTATCCCGGTCAAGTATTGGAGCCTTAGCTTCATCAAGGCATCCCGAGACTAAGAATGGACTAGTCCCGCAAATTTTAAAGAAAATAAACAAAAGGTTATTTTGACTTGATATGGACAAGTCTAAGACTAGAAAGACTAGTCTTAATAACAATATGAAATAAATAAATTGCATAACTTGAAAGTAAATAAATAACAAATGAGCTTATATGCTCTAAATAAATATATATACATAATACTATATATAAGTTAGATTAGAAGTAAATAATAAAAATAATAATAACAACATAATAAAATAGAAAGCTTATGTACAAGAACAAAACATGAACATGTTGTTGCTTTTACTATTCATATGAGTTTCAAAACAACACCATAGTCATGCTAAGTTACATGACATGGATAAATAAATGGTTGGAAGAAATTTTTAGCTAAGGTATTTTTGTGGTATAAAGATGGTAGTGAATGTATAGTTATGTGGTTATGGAGAAATGGTAGTTATATTGTATAAAGGAAAATTCTTGTGAGTATTTGGTGAAAGAGAGTTTTGGTAGAGGAAAAGTTTATTGAGAGAGTTTGTGTAGTGAATTTGAGAGAGTTTTGGTAGTAGAATGAATTGTGTGAAAGAATGAAAGAGGAATGGAGTATTTATAGAATTTTTGGAGTGAATTTTAGATGTAATAAAATAAATTGAAAAAGAAAAATAAATTGTTGGAAGAGAAAGAGGGGGGCACGGTTTTGCTTCTTTTGGGGGGGGGGAGGGGGAGTGGGGTGGTGAATGTTTTTTATTTTATTTGTTTGTGTAATAAAGAAGTAATGTGTAAAGTTGATGTGAATAAAGTTGTATTGAGAATGAAAAAAGTAAGAAAAAGATATGTATGTAGGTGTAAGAAAAAATAGAGATAGGTGAATAGTAATGAATAGTAGAAAAGTACTATGAATAGTAGAAAAGTACTACGAATAGTAGACTAGACAATTAAAGTACTAGTAGTAATAAAAATACGTGTAGTAATGCGATATCTGTAATTTTTAGCTACCAAAAAAATTCTAAAACTGATATTTTTAGAATCCTTATATTTTTACGAGTCTATTGGTATAAACGGAGTATTTTTAATATTTCGAGCTCCAGACTGATCCCAATTGAGTCCGAAAGACACTTGAAATTCGCGAATCTGATATTTTTATGTTACCCTATATTATTACGGACTATTTTAAGCTATTGGCTTAATTTCGTTTTCTAGGGTTCGAAAATACGGGATTGTCGATCTTAAACACTAGGGTTCGTTATAGGCTTTGTTGATTTCAGGGTTCTAGTTTGACTTCCGGTTTTGTTGAGATATTTGTAAGATCGTATATTTTTCAAGTTTTGATTTATATTTTTAGCTCGATATTTATGTTTTATCTTATTTTATGTGTGATTATTTAATAGTTTTCGGTTCTCGGGGTCGTTTAACCGAGTTTAGGGTTATGAGTTGACTCAGTTTGACTTTTGGTGAAATTTTGAAATTTGTGATTCTGAAATTTACCAAAGGATTTAAGGTCTTATCATTTTGTTGATATGTCGTTTTAATTTGCATTTTAGGAATTGGGTAGATGATTTAATTGGCGTACGGACGTTGATTAAACCGGTAGTTAGACTTTATATTTTGTTTCAAGGGTTCTCGTTTTCTCGAGACTAAGAAATCCCATTTTTTGATCTTGTTTGGAATTAAGTTTTAACTTGATTCGATTTTTAGGGTTTCGTTTCCAGTGTTTTGACTCGGTCTAGAATTTAGTTTTTATCTTAAGTCGATTTTCGGGATTTAAATTTTTGATACTTAGACTTTTAGGATTTTCTAAGAAATTATGAAAATTTTTGGGGTTTACAGACAACACTACAAAAATCATGCATACAATATATATATATATATATATATATATGTTCAAAGGATTTTTTTACTATATATATATCTATTATTTTGCTTAAGGATTTTTGAGTAAAGTGAATTTTGGAAAAATCATATTTTGTGATCTATAAATTCGTAACTAATCTGTACCATAGTATTTTCCAACCAAAATGGCTTTTTATGATAAAATAACCTTAGAAATGGATAGATCTTTTTGAGTAGGTAGAAAACGGTATATTATTATGCGCAATTCCGAGTTAAAATGACTAAGTTATGGACATTTTAAGTTGGAATTACTCTCTATACGAATTTTAACGATCTTATGACATAGTTTTTTATAAGTACCATAGAATAAAAAAGAAATACTCATTATGGGTATTCTTCTTGATTAGGTGATCCGAGGAGGAGTATTAATATTCGAAAGATTATTTTGATTAATGGAATTACCTATCGACTTCTCCATAAGAAAGCAGTGTCCTCATGGCCGAGTGAGTTTATTTCCTACCTTTTACATACTTGTTTGTGCTTGTAACTAGAGGCACTAGAAGTAGGAAAAGATGAAAATGAATTATGTATGATAATATTGGTTGAAAGAATGCTAAGCATACCAGGACATGAATCGTTGTTAATTAACTCGTGTTTTACTATTATTATGTTGGAGTGTGTGCAAATTTTGTGATCACCTTTAAATTACTCTAATCATATATTATAAGTTGTATTAATTGATTCATGCATATCACGTAGTTAGTTTCATCTCATGAGCTACTATACTCGATAGGACAAGAGTATAGTAGCCGGGTTTACAGAAGCCATAAATTTGCAAGATGGGCGATTAGAAGCCTAAAAGAACTATTTCAAGATTGGCGAATAGGCGCTGAAATAAACTACATAAGTTGGATGTTAAAGATGGTTTTAAAGACCCTGAAACACCTAACTTTGAATGGAGGGGTAAATCCATTCAAACATATGATTTTCAGTAGATCATATGTATTGTTTGTTCATTTGCTTGATGCATTCATATGCTTGTTTAATAACTTGTTTGAAATTATTGATATGAGTACGTTAATTCAGGAATAATCTCACTAAGCTAGTTATGCTTGTACTCGATAGACTTTTGATGTAACAGGACTATATCTTTTATGCCCGAGGACTTCATATACTCGAGTGGGATTATGTTTTGGAAAGCTTTTGGAAATTCTTTGAAAATCTTAGTCCTAATATCCTTAATATCTTTTGGTGTTAGTATTGTTTTCTTATGTGAAAGATTAAGCTGATATTATGATTGTTTGGAGATTTATAGGGAAAAGCCCCTAAGATAATGTAAGGATTATATTCTTATATTATTGAAATGAGATGGTTATCTAGAATTCTTGTATGATGTATTTACTACCTCGAACTATACATTCCACCGGTGTCTCTTATTGTTGTGATAGATGCCTTACATATGGTGTTGAAACTTTTGCATAACTTTGGAAAGTCATTCTTAAGTTTTAATACCGTATGTGGTGGACACATATACCAAGTTTAAGCCTTATCTAATTGGTTCTAAAGTCATAGTATATACAGATTCACGTTTAGGGTACCCTCTGGGGCGTGACACATATGCTAAGCCTCATCTAATTGGTTCTAAAGTCATAGTATATACAGATCATGCTGCTCTTAGGTATTTGTTTGCTAAAGCTAATGAAAAACCTAGGTTAATCCATTGGATTTTGCTACTGCAAGAGTTTGATTTGGAAAACAAAGATAAAACGGGAACAGATAATGTGGTGGCTAATCATATATCCCGTTTGGAAACTAATTTGTCTAATCTACCCATTAATGAAAAGTACCCTGATGAACTGTTGCATGTAGTAGAAATCCAAGGATTACCTTGGTATGCTGACATTGTCAATTTCATGGTAAGTAAAATTACACCATATGGTTTGACCTACCAACAAAAAAAGAAAATTTTTCATGATGTGAAATATTATTTCTGGGACAAACCATATTTGTTCAAAACTGGTGTTGACTAAGTAATTAGGCGATATGTGTTTGAATCTGAAAGCTTAACATTCTTCAACATTGTCATGCAAAAGAACTAGCAGGTCATTTTGGTGTAGAAAGGACAGTAGCAAAGATTCTTTCATGTGGACTTTATTGGCCTAGTTATTCAATGATTGTAGGAAGTTTATTCTGACTTGTTCTCAATGCCAAAGAACCGGAAATATTTCTAGGAGACATGAATTGCCACATAACAATATTCTGATAATAGAACTCTTTGATGTTTGGGGAATTGATTTCATGGGTCCTTTTCCCTCATCTTTGTCTAACAAATACATACTTGTGGCTGTTGACCATGTTTCTAAATGGGTTGAAGATGTTGCTTTACGTACAATGATGCATGAGTATTTGTCAAGTTTTTAAAAAAGAACATCTTGACTAGATTTGGAGTGCCTAGAGTAATCATTAGTGATGGGGGTACACATTTTTGCAATAATCAATTTGATAATCTTTTGTCAAATTATAGTGTTGTTCATAAATTTGCTACCCCCTATCATCCACAAACAAGTGGACAAGTAGAGGTATCCAATAAGGAGATCAAAAGAATTTTGGAGAAAAAAATTAAGGCAATAAGAAAGATTGGTCTTTGAAACTTAATGATGCATTATGGGCTTACAGGATCGCTTTAAAACCTATGGAATGTCCCCTTACAAAATGGTTTTTGGTAAATCATGTCATCTGCCAGTTGAGTTAGAGCACAAGGCATATTGGCCATTAAATTCCTCAATTTTGATGTGAAAGCTACAGGTGAAAAGGGAATGCTTCAGTTGGATCAGTTGGCAGAATGGGGGATGGAGCACATGAGAGTGCACAAGGAGCGAGCAAAAAGATGACATGATAAGAATACTTTGAACCGAGAGTTTATAAGGAAAAACGAGACTAAGCTCTCTTTAAAATAAATTTGTCACTTAATAAAGATTTTTTTTCCATCAAGGACTTGGAAATTATTTTAATAAATTCTTTCAAAATACTTAGACAAGCTTATCATGGATTTTTGAAGTATCAATGAAGAGGATTTCTTCAAGAAGTAACTAAGTATAAACTCTCTTTCGAAATAAGTAACATAAGATTTTTTAAACTCTAATGTCACAATTCCTTGTTATACAAATTTCATAAAAACTTAATTATAGGATCTTTACCAACTTCATAATTAAAAGCATGAACCAAACAATTTTTTCTAAGTCACGTTTAAGATCTACTCACTAAGTTAAAATCACTTAGAAGAAAAAATCAGTAACAACTTAAGGAAACTAAGTTTTAAGAAGCAAAATCCATATTTTAAGGAAATACAAATATTATTATAGTGATTAGGCACTCACTTGTAACAAACTAAAAATTTTCAAATGAAGGTTCATGTATGGAAATTTGAATTAATAAAGAAATATTGTAAAAATGAAGATTTAGGATAAGTACTCACTAATTTTTTCATATGCTAAAGTTAAAACATCTTTCATACAACTTGGAATGATTTTCCTCGATAAAATAAAGTTCTTATTTTGGAAAATAATTAGTTAAAAGGTTTAACATAAAATAAAACATTCATGGGCTCAAAGTAAGTATGAAATCATGATTTTCTTTAAATAAGTCCCACACTTACAAAATCTAAAAATTAGAATTTTGTTTAACGAGTCAAACTTAGAAAATTCTTTAAAGAAAATACATTTGGGTTTCATGTCACAAATAGGTAAAACCATGTTTTATAAAAATAAATTGTTGAATAAAAATTTGTCACTGATATAAAACCTTTAAGGATTTTGAGGTATGAATTTCTTGTTGCTAAGTCACAAATTTATAAAATACCAAATTAATCACAGGTCAAAGAATGACTCTTCACCAAACTTTATCTTTACAAATTTGTTTACAAACTTTATTTTGAGGCAATATCACTAAAAGCATGTATACGATATGAATCTATATGTTGTGTGTGTGTGTGTGTGTATTGAAAGGATTTTTCAATCATATATCTATAATTTTGCTTAAGATTTTTTATGAAGAAAAGTTTGAAAAATTGTGTTTTGAAGACTTGGAATTTCGTAATGATTCTGCACCCCATCGTTTCCAAACCCAAATGGCTTTTTATGACAAAAATAACCTTAGAAATAGATATATTTTCAAATAGGTAGAAAATAGTATATTATATGCGAAATTTCAACTTAAAATAAACAAGTTATGGCCATTTAAGTTGGAATTTCATTCTTCGTGATTTTTAACGATCATAGTAAAATAGATTAGAAAGTTTAAGTAGAACTTCTGCGAAATACTCATCTTGGGTATTTCTTTGTCTAGGTGACAAGGAATAGGATTTTCCTTCCTGAAGATTACTATGACTAAGAAGATTGCGAAATGGACGAGTGAGTTTTCTTTCTTAACTTCGTGACCTTGTTTGTGCTTGTAGATTGGCATTTGTATACTAAGAAAAGATAAAAATAGAAATGTATGGGAATTCATGATATATGCATGTGTGATTATATGCTTATGTGATGAAATAAAAATTAAGAATATCGCAACTTCGAATTATTTGTTTAAGTATTTTGTCTGCCTACATGCATGATTGCTTATTGTTTGATTGCTCCTAGAAACATTAATAAGGTTTGGCTTAAGAAAAATAAAATGTTTATGCATATCATCTATCGAGTCACATTTCTTTCGGAAGGCTGCTACTCCTACGTGTAGAGTTGGATGGGCTGTTAGTGTGTCGGGATAAGAGCCATGCTCCTTCTTAGAGAATCCACATCGCTCGAGGAATGCAACTCTAGGCTTGAAGCTGTGCCAATAGAACGCTTTAAGCGAGGGCCTAGGGACTAGCCGTAGAAGGTCGAGAGGATCTTCAACAATAATTCCTTAACCTTCGATTCAGATGGGTAAATCTGTTCTATATATGGTTTCCGAATAACTATATATATTTGTGTAATCATGTGAGTTGATGCATAACATACATAGCATATGCGTGAAAAGTAAATAAACTTGTTTGATATCATGGTGCGAATGAAAGGGAATATCTCACTAAGCTAATTGTAAGCTTATACCCTCATAGATCTTTGTTGAAACAGGTATACCCCTGGCTCTATTCGAAGATCATGACATTAAAAAAGTCATTGATGGATTTTAACCTCTTATGAAAGCAATGGGAACATAGAATGAAGTTATTTTGTAATTTCCTTATATGCAATGTATGCTTTGTTAGTATTTTTGAGATTTATAAGAAATGTATTTATATAGACTTGAAAACAATAGTGGGGATATGCCCCTAAGATTTGTAATTGACCATGTTTATATTTTATGATAAGTATTGTCCTTACCTTGTTACTTAATTGTTATTAATGCAAATTGTGCTACTCTAATACGTTCTCTTAGTTGTGATGTACGCCTTATACATAATATGGAAGCCTTTGCATGACTAAGGTAATCATTCTTAGGCTTTAGTATTGTGTACGGAGGATTGACACGTTTATGGTATCCTTTGGGGCGTGACAACAGTGGCTTAAATGTTTATTTAGAGTAGGAGCGCAAGATTGAGCTGATATTTGCATGCCACAATTACTTGAAAGAGAAAAATGTCAAATTTGCTATTGTGGAATTCACTAGATATGCTAACATATGGTGGAATCAACTCACCATTAGTAGAAGGAGAAATTTAGAGGAGCCAGTTAGTACATGGCTGGAGTTGAAGCAAATTAGGAGAAAGAGGTTTGTGCCTGCACATTATTATAGAAATTTACATCGTCAGTTATAGGAGCTTACTCAAGGAAGTAAGAGTGTAGAGAAATACTACATGGAAATGGAAACACTCATGATGAAGATTGATATAAAGGAAGATGATGAAGCTACTATGGCTAGATTCTTGAATGGGCACACTAGAGCTATTGCAGATAAAGTAGAGTTACAACATTTTATGGAGTCTAAAGAAATGTATTAGATGGCATTGAAATTTTACAGCCAATTCAAGAAGAAAGGAAAATACAATTATGAAGGTACTTCTTCTACTTCATGGAAGAAAGAGTGGAAGAAAGAGGATAAGAAGAACAAGAAAGAAAAACTCAAGCTTTGCTAAAGGAGGAGACTCTAATAAAACCAAAGATAAGTTTGAATCTCAATCTGGTTTGAGTAAATTTCGTTGTTTCAGGTGCAATAAGGTTGAACACATAGCTTCTCAATGCCCTAATAAGAGAGCTATGATTGCCTTAGGCAATGATGAGTATAAGACAACAAGTGAGAGTGAAGAAAATGATGATGATATGCCTGAATTGGAAGTGTAAACTCCTGATTTTGCATAACCTAATTTTGATAATTAACAATAATAGGTTATAAAATCTTGAAAAAAAAAGAGATTGAGAAAACTTGCAAAAATCACTCCCAATTTTTCACGATTTAAGAATAATAAAAAATAAATAGTGTAATTACAGTTTAAGAAAGTCCAATCTTCATTAACAAAACTTTCTTAAGCCTTCCAATCAAGAGCAATAATAAATCAAGTAAATTAGAGACTCCACTAAATTTAGAAGAATTACCAATCAATTTCGAAAAATAATTCAAAAAACAATAATTACACCTGGAAAAATTCTCTAAGAAGAAATAACGTAATTAATCAACCAGCAAAACTTCAACTCTAACAAATAAAAATAAATATATCTCTAGATTCATCAAACACATAGAATCAAATAATGTCTAATGAGTAAATTTCCTAAACAATTGCAAAAAAATATTTTTTAAAAATGATCATAACCTCCTTAAAGAAACAAATAACACCACCTCCTTTAGTAAGTAAAAAATTCTTAGAAGTCACTCAAATCATGTAAATAATTTATTACATATGGAAATATTCAAAATATAACACAAGTAATTATAATAAAACACAAAAGCTCTAAAATTAATACCCATAAAATATTCTATATTACTAAATTAATCAAGTGGTTATCTTGAACACATAATACATAATAAGTAATGACAAACTATTACTACAATTTATAGTAGTGGTGTTAATAATATAAAAAATATGTTGTAACTAACAATATATGTATTGTAGTAAAAATAAACAAGATCAGTTTGTCATATGATAAATAATAATACTATACTTGATCTACATATTAAAACAATTTTGATAAGTTAACAATATTAATTATATAAGACCATAATTATTTTAGTACAAAAAATATATTAATCTTGATAACTTAATAACTTGTGACAATGCTATCTGATTCTTATCCAATATTGTAATTGTGATAATTACCTTTATAATTTAATAATTATAGTAATAGTTTATACATAATCATAATATCAATACAACCTATAACATTACAAGACCCTAAGGCTAATTAAGAACTTACAATTATTGGCACAAACTGCATATTTGGTAAATCATTTGATACGATAAATACCGTATTAAGATAATTATAATAAGAAAGTAAAAACGCAAATCAAGAAAATGATATGATATTAATTAAATAATATAGACCGAGATCATATTAGAAGATCAATTAGAATTTTAATAAAATAAATAAAACACATCATGAATCCTAAAATTCGCTTTAGAAGCAAAATCTTAAAATCGTATCAGATCATACCAAAATCTCAGAAACCTTAGATGGAATCAAATAAATTTAATAACATATAATATCATACAAATTAAATTAAACTTGGATTCTTAAAAAATTTGGAAACCTTGGAAACCATAAATGGGATCAGATAAAGATTCAATAATTCTAAGTTATTAGATGAATTAAATAAAACTTAAAACCCTAAAAGTAAATCATCTAGCAAAAACATATCACCAACAAAATAATCCAATAACTCAATCGATTTAAAAACCTTACACTAAATAATTCACTCATTTGATCTCTAACACGTAAATTAAGGTAATATATCCAAATAATATCTATTGGTAAAATAATAAGAAATACTTTCCTATAAACGTAAACTTCCAAAATTTATGGTGATTTTATAAGTAAAACCTTAGTCTTGAAAACAGATTCGAAATCCTAAAGTCAAATCAAGTCAATCTTAAACCTTATAAAAGCCAGACTCGATCAGAAAACTTCTAAAAACCATAAAATAATAAATTAATTAAAAAAATATTATGAACTCAATTAATTAAAAAAAATATTAGAACTCAAATTATGAATCATATATATAGTATAAACCTTGGAAAGATCATATAGTCCAAAAATTCGATCGTTTCGGACCTTTACGAGATCAATTTTCATATCTAATCACGAACAAGTAAATCAGATAATTTAATTTAATTAATATTTAGTAATAAATAATTCAAATTTATTTTCTATAATATGATATCCAAATCTTCAAATCAAATTCCATCAACCAAATAATTTCCGTAACGACTGCTACTACACAAACTGAGATAACAAAACTAGATAACAATTAATGATGAAATAATATAAATTCATCTTTCAAAAATCATTTAATGATTTATCATTTCATAAAAATATCATATACAATTTTTACGGCTCATAAAAACGTCAGATATAGCACATATACGTGTATTTTTTTGCTACCAATAACTTACATGATATTTTACTATTACCATTCATTACTATATGTATTATTTTCTGCCATTTCTTGTTGCAATTTTTTGTTATAATTTTTGTCTATTTTTTACACTCCATATCCTATTTACTACTTTTACAAGTTATCTCATTACAGTCAAATTTGACACTTTTTCACTTGATTTTTTTCCTTAAAAGTTACAACCACTATTCAATCCTGCTGTACCATGCTATAGCAACTTCTTTTTTTTTTTTTTTCAAATTATTTATTCCAACTAAAATTCTCCCATTTATCTCTATAAATATCTACTATACCTCCCCCATTCAACACTTTATAACTTCCTTCAAATTTCTCTCTTTTCTCTCATTTTTTCTCTCTCTCTCCTCCTCCTTGTTGCACAAAAGCTTGCTCCCAATTCCTCTTTTCGACTCAAATGCATTATCCATGAAGTAATTCTCTCCCCATGATGCAAAAAGCTAGGAATGAGAATGCCAAAAATAAACTCATGTCTCATCTACATTATGATCATATTGAAGTTACATTCTTGTTGATATATTTTGTCAACTATTCTAACTGTTAATATGTATAAATATAGTTATGTATATATTTATATCTATTTGAGCATATAAGCTCACTAATCTAACATTTATGTTCATCTACTTATTTTACCTCTTGCAATTTATTTATTTATTTACTTGCTTTTTTTTTAGAATTGTCCATAATTTAATTATCAGACTTGTCCTTAATCAAGTCAAAACAAAAATGGGACTTGTCCATTTCTAAGTCCCGAGGAAATGCCTTGTCCAAAAATTTATAAGGCTTCCATTTTATTTTTTTGCTCTTAATTATTTTGCTATCTAAGGGGACTTATCCATTTCTAAGTCCTGAAGAGCCTTGACATGAATCTAAGACTCCCATGTTTTTCTTATTATTTTGCTTTTCTTTATGGGACTTGTCCATTTCTAAGTCTTGGGAAGACTTGAATAAAAATCTAAGACTTCCATAAATTTCTTCTTTTCTTTTCCTTAAGCTTTCTTATATATTTCTTTTCTTCTTATGAAACTTGCCCATTTCTAAGTTTCGAAAAGTTTTGATATAAGCTAAGGCTTCCAAAATTTTTATTCTTATGTATGTGTATATATATGCTTATTCAATTCTCTATATCTTTTATTTTTATTTTCTATATGAGTTATTTATTATATATATATATATATAAATATAACTACAAGTTCACATTCATGCATGGTCACAATGTTGTTGTTGTCTTGATGAAAATTTTAAGGGGATAAAAGGGGTTATTTTATTTTATAAAAATAGGACTAAAACCTCTACAAAAAATGATTTTAACACTTAAGAGAAATTTTCACTAAAATGTTGGATAATTGTTCAACTACATTAGTTCCAAATTGTTAATGTAAATTTTTAAAATTTTAATCTTGATAATTTTTTTTATATGAAAATTTTTCTTAAGAATTTATTTATAGGATTTATACCAACACTTTGAAGAACACTAAAAACCAAACAATTTTTCTAAATCAAGTTTAAGAGCAACTCATAGTTAAAAATCCACTTAAGAAAAACAAAATTGGTATACAACTTAAAGAACCGAATTTAAAGAAGTAAATTTATTTTTAAGAATTTAAAAAAAATGTAAAAAATAATAGATAAAATGGGTAGGCATTCCTTTGTAACAAACACAAGATTTTAATTTTCCTTCGAATAACCAAAAAATAGATCCTGTAAACTTCACCTTTCAAACTCCTAAAATAAATTATTTTATGAAAAATCATTATTGGGGTAACATCACTAGAATCATGCATATAATATGAGCATATATCCATATTAGAGGATTTTCCAATATATAAATATCTATGTGCTTGCTATAGAATTTTTGAATGATGTAGAGCTTGTAAAATTTCAATTCAAGGGCTGGAATTTTCGGATCAATTCTGTACCAACCCGTTTTGGAACCCAAATGACTTTAAATGTTAAAAATAACCTTAGAAATAAATAGATCTTTTTTGTGTAGGTAGAAAACGATATCTACTATGTGAAATTTCGAGTTAAAATGAGCAAGTCGTCACCATTTTAAGTTGGAATTTCACATAATTTGAATTTTAACAAGAATAGTGAAATAGAGTTAGAAATTTAATTAGAATAAATATGAAATACTCATTTTGGGTATTTCTTTTGTTTAGGTAATAAGGAATTTGACGTACATTTCCCCAAGAATCACTCCGACTAAGGGTTGTACTGAAGATGAGTGAATTTAATTTCCTATACTCTTGTACTTATGTTTTTGCTTATAGATTAGTGACACTAGAATTAAGAAAGATAATAACATGAAAGCGCATGTGTCTTACATATATGGTTGAAATTAGGTTAAGCATATCGAGACGGGAATTGTCAAATAATCAATATTTGATTTAGTATAGAAATGATATGTCTGTGAACTCTATGATCATGCTTAAAATATCTAATATTATGCCATGATTACTTAAATAATATGATTCATACATAGCACGTAGTGAGTTACAGTGCATTCATCACTATACCCTTGGTGGGACAAGGGCATAATAGTGAGGTCCATTGAACCCAAAATTTTACTTCACGGCGAATAATGGTCTATATGACCCGGAACACCTAACCCTGAAAGGAGGGGTAAATCCATTCAACACATGATTTTTTGGTAAATCATATATATTGCTTGCTCACTTATTTGATGCATCTCATATGCTTGTCTAATAACTTGATTGATTTACTTGTATGAGTACATTACTATGGGAATATTCTCACTAAGCTAGTTGTGCTACCCCCAATTGTTTGTTTTTGTAGGAAAATCATAATGCCGGGATTAAGATAGGAACCAAGCGTAGAGCATGTCAAAGATCAAGTCATGATAATCAGAGGGTTAAAATGTCTAAGGACTAAAATTAGTCGAGAGAAAAGACCTAAAACTTGATTTATTTCTTCTATATCTCCTTTGATAGTGGATGATAGATAACCTAAGTTGCTTTACCTTGTTTCATCTTTGGTAGGGTATTCGATTCTCTGCGGTCCTTGTGATTTATGCAAAACTATTTTTCTAAATATATGCATATTTATAACATATGGAGAGAATAAGAAATTAGAGCCTTGCAATCTCTGACTTGCAAAGCGGTCTTCACGTTATTGGTGCACACGTAATATGACGACTTTAGAATAAACCTAATAGGCCCCTATTTAGGGTCATGACAAGAAGGTTGCTGATGAAGAGGTGGATGCCTCAAACTTGTCTTTGGTCATTAGATGTACTTTGAGTACACAACAAGTATGTGAAGATGAACATGAGCAGCAAAGGGAGAATATTTTCCATACAAGAGTTATGGTTAAAGACAAAGCTTGCATTTTGATCATTAATGGCTGTAGTTGTGCTAATATGGTGAGTACTAATGTCATAGAATTGCTTAAGCTACCTATAATTAAACACCCTAGGCCATATAAGCTACAATGACTGAATGATTATGGAGAGTGAAGGTGAACAAATAGGTGAAATTATTGTTTGCATTAAGGAACCACAAAGATGAGGTATTGTGTGATGTAGTACTCATGCATGCTTGTCATATATTGTTTGGTAAGCCATGGCAGTTTGATAGGAATGCTACTCATGGAGGGCATTCAAATAGATTTATTGTGCGAAAGGATGAAAAGACATTCCATTTGAAGCCTTTGACAACACAACAAGTATAAGAGAATCAAAAGAAATTGAAACAAAAAGATGAGATGTTGAGAGCCGATGAGAAAAGGAGAGAAAACATGAGAATTGGTAAGAATGATACGCTAGTGATAGAGGGGAAAAACAAAGTGGCTAGTGAGAAAAGATGAGAGAAAGAGAGAAAAAAGCAATTAAATTGTTTTGCCACTAAAAGTGAGATCAAGAGTGCTGTGAATAATAAAAGGCCTTTGATTGTACTTATGTACAAGGAGGAAATGCTTTCTACTAATGATCTTAACCCTTCTCTTCTGCGTTCTATTGTGTCTCTTTTGTAGGAATATGAAGACTTGTTTCTTGGAGAGAGTCCTGGAGGGTTGCCACCAATTAGGGGCATATAGCATCAAATAGATTTCACTAATCATGAGTCACTGAAGCATTTGAAAGGGCAAGGAAAATTAAACAACAGACAATGGAATTCATTAAGACTTTTCTCCATGTTATCAATTACAAGCAAGGTAAAGAAAATGTAGTTGTTGATGTCTTATTGTGCACTTATGTCCTTCTCTCAACTCTTAACATAAAATTATTAGGTTTTGAATATATTGAAGAGGTTTATGCTAGAGATCATGATTTTTCTACCGTTTATGCTACATGTGAAGAGGGAGCTTTTAATAAATTTTATAGGCATATGGAATTTTTATTTAAAGAGGGAAAATTACGTGTTCCTCAATGTTCTCTTAGGGAATTGCTTGTTAGAGAGTCTCATAGTGGAGGATTGATAGGGCATTTTAGTGTGACTAAAACCTTAGATGTTTTAATTGAACATTTTTATTGAGAAGAGATGTAAAAAGAATTTGTAATAGATGTGTGACTTGCAAAAAGGTCAAATCTAAGGTGATATCTCATGGGTTATATACTCCTTTACCTGTTCTTAGTAAGCCATAGACTGACATTTTTATTGATTTTGTTTTAGGATTACCTAAGTCAAAAAAAGGCTGTGATTCAATTTTTGTTGTAGTGGATGGATTTTCTAAAATGGCACATTTTATTCTTTGTTATAAAACTGACAATGCATCTCATATTACTGACTTATTCTTTAAGGAGATTGTTAGGTTACATGGATGCCTAAACGCATTGCGAGTGACAGGGATGTCAAATTTTTTAGCCATTTCTAGAGAGTTTGCGGATCAAACTAGTACTAAACTATTGTTCTTTACTGCTGGTCATCCACAAACTGATGGACAAACTAAAGTGGTGAATGGGACAATGATGACTTTGTTGTGCGTTGTGATTCAAAAGAATTTAAAGTCGTGGGAAAAATGTTTGCCACTCATTGAATTTGCATATAACCACATGTTCATTCTCTCACCATTTGAAGTTTGTTATGGTTTTAATCCACTAACACTGTTAAACCCCCAAAAATTTTCATAATTCATAGAAAATAATTCTAAAAGTTTAGAAATTTAAATCCCAAAAATCGACTCAAGATAAAAAACCAAATTCTAGACCGAGTCAAAACATTGGAAATGAAACTCTAAAAGTTGAACCAAGTTAAAAACTTAATTCCAAATAAGAACAAAAACGAGTTCTCTCATCTTGAGAAAACGAGAACCCCTGAAACAAAATTAAAGTCCAATTATCGATATAATCAATGTCCGTACGTCGTTAAATAATCTACCCAATTCCTAAAACGCAAAACGAAACAATAGATCCAAATACGCTTAACAACGAGATAATAAAATCCTCAATTCCTTCAGTAAAATTTTAAATCACAAAATCCAAATTTTCCACAAAAGTCAAATCGAGTCAACCCATAAACCTAGACTCGGTTAAACAATTCCGAGAACTAAAAACTATTAAATAATCACAAATAAATAAATAAAATAAAAAATAAATTTCGAGCTAAAATTCTAAAACGATCAAGACTCGAAAATTATACGATCTTACGAATATCTCGACGGAATCGGAAATCAAAACGGAACCCTAAAAGTCAACAAGCCTATAACGAACCCTAGTGTTTAAGATCCGGCAATCCCGCGTTTCCAAACCCTAGAAAACGAAATTAAGTTAATGACCTAAAATAGTTCGTAATAATATAGGTAACATAAAAATATCAGATTCGCGAATTTCGAGTGACCTTCGGACCCAAACGGGATCAATTCTCGAAAAGCGTGTCCCGAGCTCGGAATATTAAAAATATTCCGTTTATACCAATAACTCGTAAAAATACAAGGATTCCAAAATATCAGTTTTAGAATTTTTTGGTAGCTAAAAATTACAGATATCGCATTATACGGTATTTTTATTACTACCGGTACTTTAATTGTCTAGTCTACTATTCATAGTACTTTTCTACTATTCATTACTATTTCACTATCTCTACTTTTCTTACACATATTTCTTACACCTACATATCTATTTTCTTACTTTTTTCATTTCCAACCAACTTTAATCACATCAAACTTTACACATTACTTCTTTATTACACAACAAATAAAAATAAAACAATTCCCCTCCCCCCCCCCCCCCCCCCCCCCCCCCCTAAATGCCCAAAACTGGCACCTCCCTCTCCCTATTCATCTCTATTTTATTTCTTTTTCAATTTATTTTATTACATCCAAAATTCACTCCAAAAATTCTATAAATACCCCTTCCTCTTCCATTCTTTCACACAATTCATTTCACTACAAAACTCTCTCAAAATCTCTCCACAAATTCTCTCTTCAAGAATTCTTTCTACCAAAACTCTTTTTCACCAAATATCCACAAGAATTTCTCTTCATACAATACAACTACCATCTCTCCATAACCACATAACCATACATTCACTACCATCTATACCACACAAATACTTTAGGTAAAAATTTCTTTCAACCATTTATCTATTCATGTCATGTAACTTAGCATGACTATGGTGTTGTTTTGAAACTCACATGAGTAGTAAAAGCAACAACATGTTCATGTTTTGTTCTTGTACATAAGCTTCCTATTTTATTATGTTGTTATTATTATTGTTATTATTTGCTTCTAATCTAACTTATTATGTATATTATGTATATATATTTATTTAGAGCATATAAGCTCATTTGTTATTTATTTATTTCAAGTTATGCAATTTATTTTTATATATTATTAAGACTAGTCTTTCTAGTCTTAGACTTGTCCATATCAAGTCAAAACAATCTTTTATTTATTTCTTTCGGGACTAGTCCATTCTTAGTCCCGGGATGCCTTGATAAAGCTAAGGCTCCAATACTTGATCGGGATTCCTTGATGAAGCTAAGGTTCCCAATGCTTGATATTTTATTTTCTTACTTATTATTTTTTAGTATTTTCTTATGTTCTTATTATTTTATATGCTCATGATACTGCATTTGCATAATGTTAATGTCTCAACTAGTCTAAAAATAGAATCTTGTTTTACTAAATGAACTCAAAGCTAAGTTTCCAATTATATGATTTACCACAAAAACATGAAGTTATTATCAACAACCTAGAAATAGAATAATACAAGTTTTCTCAAGTTTTCTTAAATAACAAAGATAGTTTTACCAAGAAAACATAAATAAATATTTTCCTTGTATTTTATGGTAATCTAAGTTTTTAGAAAAATAAATCGTTAATATCGAAAGTTTAAGACTTAAACTCTTTTCTAAACTAAGGAACAAACTAGTTTTCAAAGTTAAGACAAAAATCAACTCATGTTATGAACCCACTTAGGAAAAGTAATGATTTTCAAATTTCTAAAAGAAGAACTAATTTTCAAAGAATATATAAATGAGGTAAGATTTATAATAATGGATTTTATCATAAAGATGATTCTTTTCAAAGAAATGAAAGAACAAGTTTTAGAAAGCAAAAGCTTATATTTTAGAAATAAATATAAGAAGACAAATTCATTTTCTAAAAACCATCCTAAATACAAAAATTTATAAAAGGTTTTTATCAACTTAATATACTTTTGATGAATTTGAACTTTAATCACTAGAAGGAAAATTTAATACAAGACTAAAGGATTAAGAAAAATTCAACTTGTTTTGGAAGAAGAAATGAAGAAAATAAAATAAGAATATACTCATTTATAACAACCTAGGAAAAATATAAAGTTTCTTTAGATACTTGAAAGGAAATTTTCAAAACTAAGGTTTAAACCATTGGGATTTTGCATATAAAGTGAGCATACCTATATTTCAAAAGTGTTTATCAAATATATATTTATATTGTTACAAAAGGATTTTCTTTAAAATGGAGTTGAGTTAGAAAATGGATTTTGCAAAAGTTTAGAAAATTCGTTTTAAATCTGTACCTGACGTTTTCGGAACCCAAATGACCTTTTATGACCAAGATAAGTTTAGAAATGGATAGAACTTTTCGAATAGGTAGAAAACGGTATATCATATGCGAAATTCCGAGTTAAAATGAGCAAGTTATGGCCATTTTAAGTTGGAATTTCTTCTCATACGATTTTATCGCGATTTTAAGTAAAGTTTAGAATCTCCAAAAATAGAAATTCATGAAGACTTATCCCGGGTATTTCTTTTGTCTAGGTGACGAAGGATACGAGAATACCCTACCCGAGGATTTCTACGACTAAGAAGATAGCGAAATGGACGAGTGAGTTATTCCTTCTAATTTCGTTACCTTGCTTGTGTTTGTAATGTAGTAGCATTAGTGTACTAAGAAAAGATAAAAACGAATATATTTGGGGATTTCAGGATTATATGATTCTATGTTTGCGTGAAATAGAATTAAGAATATCGCAACTTCGATCTGCTTGTTTAAATAATTTTGTTTACTTACTTGTATGATTGTTATTGTTGCTAAATTGATTGATCGCCCCTAATAAACCTTAATAAGGTTTGACCTAAGAACAATAAAACGTTCACGCATAGCATCCATCGAGTCACATCTATTTCAGAAGGCTGCTACTCCTACGCGTAGAGTTGGATTGGCTGTGATCGTGCGGTGCCACGGGCCATGTTCCTTCCTGGGAATCCAAATCGCTCGGGGAAAGCGACTCTAGGTTCGGAGCCGAGCCAACCGAACGCTGTGGGTGAGGACCTGGGGACTAGCAGTAGAAGGTCGAGGACCTTCAACCCGATTCCCTAACCTTTGATACGGAGGGGTAAATCCGTTCTATATATGGTTTCCGGACGACTATATATTCGCGTAATCTTGTGATTTGCATTGTATGCATAGCATATGTGTGATTAAATAATAAACTTGTTTGAAATTATGGTGCGAATGAAAAGGAATATCTCACTAAGCTAGTTGTAGCTTATACCCCTATAGATATTGTTGAAACAGGTATATTCGTGGATTGAATTTGCGAATTATGACATTAAGGAAGTCATGGACGGATGATTAAGGATATGGAATCATACGATGAAGAAATTTTGTAAGGTTCTTTATATGTGCTAACCTATATGATTAGAGACGTATATTTATTTGAAGATAATAGAAGAACATGCCCTTAGGAATTGAAATGTGATATGCTTATGTTTTATATTAAGTATTCTCTTTGCCTTGTTACTTATTTATTATCAATGTGAATTGCGCTACTCCGATGCGTCCCCTTGGTTGTGATGTACGCCTTGTACATAATATGGAAGCCTTTGCATGACTAAGGTAGTCATTCCTAGGCTTTAGTATTGTGTACGGCGGACTGCCACGTTTAGGGTACCCCTCGGGGCGTGACAAACACCTTTATATTTATTGACTTTACCAGTTAATGACATGATTAGTTTGGATGGAAAGAAGAAGGCAAAAGCTATAAAGAAATTGCATGACCAAGTGTGACAAAGTATTGAAAAGTTAAATGAGCAATATGCTTAATAAGCTAACAAAGGTAGAAAGAAAGTCACCTTTGAATGAGGTGATTGGGTGTGGATGCACTTAAGGAAAGAGAGGTTTCCATCTTGACGAAAATCAAGGCTGAAGCCTAGAGGCGATGGACCATTTCAAGTAGTTGAAAAGATGAACGACAACACCAACAAACTAGATTTACTAGGTGAGTACAATGTGAGTGCTACATTCAATGTTTCTGATTTATGTCCTTTTTATGTAAGTGAAATGGATTCAAGGACGAATCCTTTTGAAGAGAGGAGAATGATAAAGACACGATGGCACCAAGCTCACTACAATAAGTTCAAGTACATGGAGGCATGATCACATGAAGTCGAGCTAAGAAGCTTTGGGATGAATTCAATGAGTATTCCAAGAATTTCATGGAGGAGAATGCAAAGCACATTAAATTGAACCTGAAAGGAGAACTAAAGTTATTTAACATAGTGGGACTAAATGGCAAAGATCCAAACGACTTCATCATATCCAATTATACCGAAGAATAACAGACGTGAAAACAGATTTAAGGACCAAAATTAACTCAAAACCAGCTTAAAATTAGCAAACAACTGGCCTTCAATTCATGCATTAAAGGATTTGTTCCCCCCTCTCAACACTGTTGACCTTTAGCATTTATGTTGCCGGCCTATGGGTTTACATCACCAGCCTTTAGCCGGCATAAAGAGTCTACGGAGTCCAAAAAATTTAAGGCTGATTGTGGCCGCCGGTTGACTTATAAAGGCCATCGGTGTAGATATATTAGTTACTAGCTTTCTTTGTGTGGAAAACATGTTTTATTTTATGTCTTTTGGCATTCCTTTCTTTTTGCTACATATATCCTTTGTATGGGGTTTTGAAAATAGAACACATTACTTTTGATTAACAATCAATTGAGAGAATTCTTCTCTTTGAGTTCTTTTGAGAACTTGTGATGTCTTCAAGAATTTGATTCTTGTTGATTTCTTCGATTATACTAAGATTTTTTGTTTGTATTTCCTACTGGGTCGTGATCTCTATATCAAGGTTTTTAAGATTACTCAACCAACGGGTCAAGGTTATTCCGTCAAATTATACCAAGGTTCATGGAATTTCAAATCTAATTCTGAATATTTCATTAGGTCAAGGTTCACTTCGATTCTTAGAGTCCAAGAAAAGCCAAGATCCATGCCTGGCATGCTTCAAAGATGGTTTTGCAATTGTCAAAAATGAACAGTGAACTCGAAAACAAAGTATATCATGGAGTGTTGGTCACTTGGAAATAATTGTAGAGCTGCTCCACCATGGAGTTTTTTCATGGTATGAGGTCAAGGGAGGAAAAAAACAGAAGACGTAGATATATAATAAAGTTTTCAACCAATATAATAAAAAGTGGAGATGAATAAACGAATGAGGAGTACAAGCAAAAAAAAATGAGGAGTAAATTCGATTAAGGAAAACGGAAGATGCAATTTTCTAAGAGAGAAGTAGCACACAATTATCGAGCATGAGAAACAGAATAAGGAAACACGTGGCACGTAATTTTTTAAAGATGGCAGTTTTTCGAGAGAGAAGCAGCACACGGTTATCAAACATGGGAAAGAGAAGAAGCTAAATATGTGACACGTATTTTTTTTAAACATTAATATAAAGGGAAGAGTCGAATGAAAGAGATGTGGCTTAAATATAATAGATATACATAAATGCTCCATTTTCTATTGATACGTTTGTCAAGATTGTCTGATATATATATATATATATATATATATAATATGTGTGTGTATATATCTAGTTTTGATGTGAATTTACTCTATTTGAATTGTTTGTAAGTAAAAATATATGTTTTCAACAAATAATATGTTTGAATATCACAAAACAAAGATGCTAAGACAATGCAAAACCAACGAATTAAATAGAACCTAATCAAGTATTAACAAAAACTATTATTATTGGTTTTGAAACAATAATTAACTAAGTGAATAAATTATTTATAGATTATTTAAAAACATACCTATTTTTATATTAACAATTTTACGAACATGCTAACAAGCTTTTCTAGTCAAATAACTTCTCCATGCATCCTAGATAATAGAGGTATTTGTTTGAAACCATTCCCTGGATGATAGGTCTAAATATTCTATTCATCGAAGGGTTATTTTAGCTTGATTGGTGATTATTTTGTTAATAATCCTACAAATTTAGCACTTATTATCTTTATTTGTTCATCATACATACATAATGTATAAAATGAAAAGAGATAGTAAAAAGATCAACAAATTGATGAAAAATTGGATACATGGCTGTGAGTGTGGGCAAGGATGAGAAGAAATGCTCCCACATGAGACTGCGGTTGACATCGCAACCGTGCTTAAGAGGAAGGTCACCTAAATGCAAAAAATGCCAACATTGTGTACAAGTTCTAAATCACAACTGAGTTCAAAGAAGAAAAAGTCACAATCGAGAACACGACTACGTCCATGGTCGTGGTTGAATTTAAGCTTTACTCGAGAGAACTTCTACAGTTGTGAATGCATCCCGAACCATGCCTGCAAACAGAGTAAACTGATGTGCATTATCACAACTGTGGGCATAGATCTTGTTAGGCTTCTATGTCTGAAGTGTTTTACATAAATTGTGTCTTTTGCCACATCAACATCCTTTACTATAAATATTCACTTTTCACGTAATCCTAGACAAAATATACTAATGTTATACTAAATATACCTTGAGAATATGATTGAAAAAGGTTAGATTATACAATAGAGAGAATTTAAAGAGGGTTTTGTAGATTTTTGCAGATTTTAGTAGGTTTCAAAGCAGCTCTAGAACTTCATTGTTTCAATTCACTAAAGGATTATGGTTTTATTGCTTTATCTCATTACGATCTTGAATTACTTCTTTGGATTTCTGATTTGTGTTGTTACATCCATAGAGGAGTGGTTGATTTAGCTTAGTTTTGTGGATTCTTAGGTTGAATTCATGTAAATCCATGGTACTTAAAATGAACTAGTGTTGATTTCATGAATTCAATGGCTTGAGTTTAATAGATCTTGAATTTGTATAGTGCACAATATGTATTTATGTTTGATTTGGTTAAAATAGATTGAGAGGTCCTTTTAATGAATAAATCTAGGTTATTGAAGAGGATTACTCATAAAATCTAAAGATAGAATGGTGAAATCCTTTTTCACTGTGATTATTTAATCCATGAATTCTAATTTTAATGTGGTTCCAAGTTACTAATGATGAGAAAGAGATTCCAATTGTTAACTTAAGATTAGACGTTAATGATTTCAAGAGAGGTTTTAACATGCTTTAGAGAATTTACAATTCAAGAAATCAATACAAAGCTTATTGAGACTTCTTCAAGTTATGTATACCTAAGATAAAGCATGGGTTAATCAATTTGTGAATTGATTTATCTCTATTCTTTATGCTTGTTGTGACCTTAGTAAGTTTAGACTTAGCTTGTATCTTAGTTAGTTAATCTCCCCTGTTTCTATAGACTAGATAATAGAAAAAGAGTGAGTAGACGTAATCGCCAACTTTTCTGTAGAATAAGACCTAAATTCTTCTACTATGCTACTCTAGTAGTCGCTCTTACTTGTTTAACCATAATTTGGAAGAAATTTTAGAAAATAAAAATATTTTAGACTTGGTCAATCACAGAATACCACTATACTAAGATCTATTTTTGAGTTTCTTTGCCATTGTAACTAGGTCTTACAAAATGTCTAAAATGAATAAATAAAAAATAACAAAGAGCATTAAAATATTAGTATGGAAAAAATATTGAAGTATTTGAGCTCGCACAATTGGAGTTTTTGACACAATTTCCTATGCTAAAAACCTCATTTTCTAAGGTCATATACCATTGTGGCAAATAGGGTTGCAAAAGGGTTGATTAAAGCCGCACTTCTCAACTTGTTAAGAAAATTACTTAGCTCAAGCTCAGCTCGAAAGCTCATTTACATCAAATGAACTTATAATTGATCCTAGGCGTGGAAGCTCATTTATGCCTAAATGAGCCCGAGTTTAAGCTTAATCTTGAAAGCTTATTTATGCCTAAATAAACTTGAGGTAAAAAGCTTACTTATGCATAAATTAGCCCAAACCTATGCCCAAAAGCTCGTTCACACCTAAAAGTCTGAGCGTGATGAAAAGTGAACTTTTATAAACAATATGAGGTATCTTTCTTATCATTTTCTTTGTTTTCTTTTTCAATGACATAAGTTGTCTAAAATTATATGGATTGGTAGGATTATCATTATTAGCTTAATTCGGTATCTTAATGATAAAAATAGTTGATTCATAGTACTTAAATTAATAAGGAAAAGCTTTAAAACTTACCTAGGGCTAACTTTGACAAGGATGGAGTCATAGACTAGACGAGCAACCAATAAATTGATGAGGATGATGGGACTCATGTTGAGCCCATGGCGACTTGATACTTGAGAGTTGAGAGTATGGTAAACTTTTTTTTCATCATAAGTTAATGGCAAACTTTTCTTTTCATCTCATAATGTTATTATTATGCTCTCTCCTTTTTCCCTTTCAAATTATTTTAAAAAGCTAATTACTTTTTTAGGCAGGATTACTTATATAGTTATGTTGAAGTGAATTGTATTCCCTTTTTTGTTTTTTCTAAGAAACTTTGTGAGAAATTTTCATTACTTCGAATCTATTATTTCATTGAAATATATTATTTTATAATATACAAAAATATGATCTAATACTATATATTATACTAAATATATACAGTATAAATAAAATAATATTATAATTATATATTGAGTTTGGCTCATGATCCTACTATTGAGCTTTAAACAAGCTCTTTGCGAGCTAGCTTACGAACTTGAATTAAAGCTTGAGCTTGGCTTGTTTAGCTAAACGGCTTCACGCTGAGCTCAAGCTCGAGTTGATTAGTGATCAAGCTTGATTAGTTTACGAGTAGCTTGGTTTATTTGCAACCCTAGTGGCAACATCCTTTTAAAACCAAAGGTCTTTCATTAAGATTTTACCTAATAATAAAAATTAATAGAATATATTTAAGGTATTAAATGACACTTAGGACTTTAAAATGTAAAACCTTGGGTAAAATAAATAGATTTTAAGCAGGACAGGTCCTTTAAGCTAACGTAAGCTAACCTAGCACTTTAGAAAATAATTGTTTGTTTCCTTGTTAAAAGAATAAGCATGTAATGAGTTTTCGAAAATTTATTCTCTAGTTAATAAAAAAATTTCATATATTGGTATCAAAATAGGATATATGGTATAAAAATGGACAACCTATTCTCTTTTTTTTTCCCCAAAAAAAATGATCAAGGAGAGTGTAATTTTTACTCTCAAACTCTTTGTTTGCATAGTAGTATGATTGTTTGTTTCTTTCCTCATCATTTTAGATTCATATCTATTAAGAAGGGAAAGCATTAATGGGCAGAACTTCTACAAATTGACCTTGTAAAGGAGTACACTAATGAATTTAATACTACATGTAACAAAAAAAACCTTAAGGTATTAGATTAATAGATCCTTCCTCTTATACCTCCATCATATAATCTGCATATTTTTTAAAGTAAGACTTCCAAAACCTCATGCTTAATATCCTAACAATCTCCTCCCTCATGTGTGAATCTTAACAATAGGCTTAGGTCTTACTCCCCCATCGAATGTAAACTTTGTGGTCTTATCAAGAGTTTATCAAATTGATTCATGGGTTTTGCACACGAGTCACCACAAAATTCTTTTTTCTATTAACAAAGGTTAACCATAGGAGTATAAGAAAAAAAATTAGCTCCGATACAACTTGTTAGGAAAAATAATGTCTTATGATGACAAAGTATTTTTCCTATTGTCTTATACTTGGCTATGAGCTATTCTCTCCGATCTTAATCTGTAAACCCATTTATTGTTCAATGTCCTCTTACACTTTGGTAGTTTCGCCATATTATAAGTATGATTCTCACCTAAGGATTTCATCTCTTATACATGGCATTCATGTAACATAGCCTTTTGATAACATTTTAGCTCTCCCTTATCTATGAGCATCACATACTCATCTATGGCATATTTAGTGGATGGTCTTCTCTCTCTTATAAACTTTCACAACTCAATCTACTGATCAAACTCTTGGAGTGTCTCATCATCTCCAACTAAATCTTACATATCTTGGACATCATTATTTAAATCTTCATGTAAGGATATTGATCCACATTGGTTAGAATTTCGCCTAAGGATTTTAACTTATTTGGCTTCTCTATGCCTTTAATGTTCTGTTGTTCTCAAAATACCACATCTCTACTTCTAATAATTTTCTTTTTCATTGGATCCCATGATCTATACACATACTCATTATGTGCATAACCTAAAAAAATGTATCACTTTGCTTTTGCATCACACTTCGCTCTATCATCCCTAAAAACATGCATAAATACCTTTACTTGACCCACTCTTAATAATATTCATAAAAATAAAAACTAAATGATTTTGTAAAAATCAATTTCAAAATGAGTAAGATTAACAAGTGTACTGGTCGTGCTAGTAGTATAGCTCCTAATTATATTAGTCTTATCCGTAGTTAAGCAAATTTATAGTTTTATTGTGAGATTAATAAAAACAAAAAAGTAAAAATATTTTACAAAATTTTGGTATTTTCAACACCTAAAATTGAATTTAATTTAGAGCGAAATGATTGGAAAATTAATTGAGTGTACACTACTAAGCAAAGTCATGCTTGGAATTTATAAGTTGATAAAGGAATTAGTTTTTCAATGAACGAAGCACCAAGTAAAAACCTTTTTTTTTTCAAAGTGAGTAAATTACTCATGATTAATTAATTGATTTTTCATATTTCTAGAAAAGTGATTAATTGACTAGTCCTTCTTAACTATCAAAACCCCAAATGAATTGAAACTCATATTTATATATGATTTTATAATCCAAATCAAATGTTCACGGATTTGATCAAAAAAGGTTTTCTCAAATATAATATGAAACAACCTAGACACCAATCATAAGAAATTAAAATCATGTGAAGTCATTTAAAGCCAATTAAAGTCAAATAAGAGCCAAACGGTCAAATTTTTTAAAATTTTAATTTTTCCCTAAATCAATAACCTAAATTTTTAAAAATTTAAAAACAATTCAGTAATATCAAAATAAAGTAAGTTAATAGATATTTCTAGATGAAAATTTTACAAGAGAAAAAAAATGCAATTCAAGGCTCTATTTTCGTAAAATTACAAATTTGCCCATAACCAAAAACTTAGGTGAATTAAAATTCAAAAGTTTTCTAAGATACATAAATTAAACTTATTTGATCTTTTAGATCTATTGATGATCTATTTTGGAACATAAATGTTTGAGATGGATTGACCTACCTAACCCATACTTAGCGAACTCCATGGTGAGTAGCCTAGCCTCAATGACAGCTTCAACATTTGTTCGATCATCTTTTCCTCACTCACCACTCAGCATAGATAACTTGGTTAGAGTGACCCTCGAGTAAGTGAAGTAGTAGGTCTTTCCCATGTCCTTCACTACTAACCATCAACCACCGACTCGCCAATTGGCGTATGATGCCTATAAACACTCATCTACCTCTTAGGAAATAGGTAATGTTGCACTTAACTATACTCTAATTCGACTTACAAGCTTATTATGACAATATCTAACTTAAGCATCAGATTGGCTATACCGAACCCATGCTCGACACCTCACTAACCATGTATCTTTGAAGGCCTTACATTGAACATCAATCTAAGCCCAACTCCCTGAGATCCAACTTCTACCGGACTTGAGTAAGTGACATTTGATGTCGTCTGTGGGAAGTTCCTACCCTCTATTGGAAGTCTTCTTACTTCTCTTTCCAAAAAAGCTATAGCATTTCAAGAACTTGAAGGTTAACACACTAGCTATGCTACCCTATATTAAAAAAAAAAACCATTCTAGGGCGATTGTCCAAAAGTTGACTTAAATTTGACTTTGGGTTCACTTGGTTCATAAAAGATAGATGGCTTCCTAAGAGTCTTAATATTTTTCTAGCCTTTGATGGTTCTCTAGATAAGAACTGTTTAAGTCATTGGAAGACATGCTCCAGTATCTAGTGAAGTAAAATGTTGAGATCATCAAGCAAAATAAAGAGGTCGAACGATGCCTTAAAGAATTGGATTTGGTGGTGTAGAACTCCTAGCTATAGCTTAACAGTAGCAAAAATACACCACAACAAAATGATTGTTGCCACCTTTGAGAGGTAGAAAACACCTACACCCTTTCAGAAGGGTCCCCAATGTTGATCTCCCACGGTGTTAGAATTCCTTCCATTGCCCTAACAATGTCAAAAACCTAAGCTGGGGACCTTTTGCCCGTAGAGCTCCCATGTGCCTAAAGAAGTGCTTCAAAGATATGACTCTCGAAGAAATGGAAAAAGAAATCCACATGATGTTAGAGATCAAGGAAAGTAAGAAGAACATCCGAACACCGAAGGAAACTCAAGTGTTGATAAAAAACTCCCCGGCACAATCGATGATAGAGGATCCCTAGCCTTAGGGCATGAAATTACCGATGTTCAAACTATATGATGGAACAACCAACCTGGAGGAACATCTTAGGAGATATAGGGACAAAATGCTAGTCTTCTTCTTCAATGATGCCATCTTCGACGAAGTGTTCCTACAAACACTAGAACAAGTTTCCAATTGTTATTTTCACCAAGTAATTAACAACTTAATCACATCATTTAAGGAGCTGGCGACAACATTTAAGACACATTTCATAGTCAATCAACCCTTGAAAGGACACATCATCACTTTTTCTAGTAAATCAAAGGAAAGACGAATCCCTGGGAGACTACATCACCCATTTCAACCAAGTTATGACCAAGGTCGATGGTGTTGAACTGATCCTTGTCGTATGGGCGACGATTTTTGGGTTCCAAAAAAAAAAAAAGGAAGCTTCTTTCACTCCCTTGTTAAGAATAAGCCAAAAACTCTAAAATATTTTCAAGAGCGGCCTAAGAAATACATTAAATGTGAAGACTTCATTGCCACCCAGAACAAGATGGAGAAGTCCTGTAAACCCTCAAAGTTTTGGAATTGGTTTAGCTTAAACCCTAATCCGAAAGTCAACCGGAAACCCTAAAGTTAACAAAACCTTAGTTAAATGTAATGGTTTAAATCCGACAATCCCGAATAAGCAACCCTAAGAAAGTAAGTAAGACTTTAGTATGTAGAATAGTTCGTATTTACCTGTGGAAGCTTAAAAAGATCAGATTAGTAAAACCGCGAATTGTTTTGAACCCGAACGGATACAGTTCTTGAAAAACGTGTCCTGGGCTTAGAATAGTAAAAATATTTCGAATATACCGTTAGACTTGTAAAAATATAAGGTTTTCAAAAATATCAGTTTTATAATTTTTCGGTAAGTAAAAATAATAAATATCGTAATTATACTTGTATTTTCTTACTACCGGTACTTTATTAGTCATATCTACTTTACATTACACTATTCATTACTATTCTACATAATTCTTTTCTCTCTACTTTTTCTAACACCTACTCTTACAATACCATAACTTATAACCTTTACTTTTTACCTTTCCTATAACTTTATTTCACATCTACCTTACTTAATATTACATTTATTTAACAAAAATACAAAATAAAACTCTCTCTTCCCCTCTCCTTATTGCGGCCGGTGCAACACCCCCCTCCTGTCTTCCTCTCAATTTTGTTTCATTTTATCTTTATTTAAATCACACAAAAATTTACTCCTCATTTCTTATAAATACACCCCTTTACTTTTACTTCTTTCACACAATTACTACCTACAAATTTCTACCAAATCTCTCTCAAATTTTTCTCTCAATACTATCTCAAACCACCTTTTACATACACAAAACCTATAACCACATAATACTTCAAAACCCTTCTTTAGATGATCCCGAGGAAGGATACCCATACCCCAAGAACTATTTTGAATAAGTGGATTGTGTGAGCGACTCATCTATTTAAGAATTATCGATATGGCATCGTGATTTTATTTCCTTAAAATGCTTTCCTTGATTGTGCTTGTAGTCTAGTCGTATTAGAATTAAGAAAAGACAAATGGATATGTATGCAACAAAATTTGTTGAAAGAATCCTAAGAATATCGAGGACGGAATTGATTAAATGTTTGTTTTAGTATAACATTTGATTTGTATGAAACTCTATGATCACCTTAAATTCGATAATAATGATGCTATGATATCATAAATAAATTGATCCATGCATACGATGAAGGGAGTCACATTGCATTGGGTTATTATCCTTAGGTGAGAAGGATGGTGGCTCACGTCGAAAGCAACACTTGGCGGAGTAACCGAAAGAGATTGCTTGGCGACATGGAATTAAATGCTTAGCGGAAAGTCCAAAAGTATGGCTTAATTCAAGTAGACTTAATATGCTTGGTGATATTGATCGAAAGCATAAATCTTTTTAATTAAAACTACTTGTTTTGAGGTTACGTATCACCAAACCCCGAATGGAAGGCGTAAATCCATTCAACATATAGTTCCTGGAAAACTATATGCCTTGTTTGCCCACGTGTATGTTGCATTTCATTTTTCTGCTTAAATAACTTATTTGAATTCCATTACACAAGAAGTTGTTTATGGAAATAGTTCTCACTAAGCCTATTAGCTTATACCCCTATAGATATCTTTTTCAATTTACCTATTTGTGGTTGAGGACACGAGGATCCTGTAGCCAGGTACTCTCCTTTTGGTTAAGGAATTTTTAGATAAAGTTTTAGTACTGGATGAGATATAGACTTCATAGAAATATTCTTGTAATAGATTATAGTTGTTTGTGACTGGAGAATGCCCCTAAGATTTGTAAGACTGTTGTTTTAAACAAATAAATATTATGAATCCTCTTTTTTTAAATTGTTATTATATCTTCTTAAGCTTCATAATTCCATGTATGGTCCTCTAAAACTGTGAGAGTACGCCCTACACTTAATATCAAAACTTCTGGGAATGACTAAGGTTGTCATATTTAAGATTTAATATTGAGCGTGGCGGATTGTTAAGTTTAAGGTACCCTTTGAGGCATGATAGTTTAAGTTGGTATCAGAGCATGGTTAAGAATCTAGGAATCATAATTATAGAATTGAACTTAAGAAGAAACAAGTTAGAATAGGAATAAGAAAGACTTAGATAAGATAGAATGGGTAGAATAAGTTTTCTGACTTCTCTCTCTTTTGCATAGATTACCTTAGACGAGGCCCGTTTGCAGGCTAAGAATTTCAGAAAAGGACCCTTTGAAAACCTAGAGAATCACTGACTGAGACTTAGGGTGTTGTGCGAA